>JAUPMG010010123.1:0-15700 GCA_031762675.1 Pachysandra terminalis
CGCGGTCCAGGATAACCGTATAGAGTTTCACCAACTACTCTATCCTTATTTAAGTGGACTTTCAACCACGGGTATAGACAACCGACCAGGAAGCTTTCAGCATTCCTCTATTTCTCCAATAGAGTACTTTAACAATTGAACTAACCTAGTATGAATGCATTAGTCTTTAAATTAGGATCTTAGTGATACGAACCAAATCAGTATCCACGCGCCCATACACGTCGATAAATTTGGCAGGCATCACATACATCCTAAGTGATGAATCCATACAAATTATTTCAATCTAATATTCTTGGTTTTTATACTATTTAATGAACATGAAGATCACGACAACTAACCCATACGTCCTCTTAGGTCCTTAGACCGTAATCAACAAATAACCACATCTATTTCTCTTAGGTCATGTGACCCGTACCAACAAATAACCACAATCAATTCTCTTACGTCATGTGACCCGTACCAACAAATAACCACAATCAATTCTCTTAGGTCATGTGACCCGTACCAACAAATAACCACAATCAATTCTCTTAGGTCATGTGACCCGTATCAACAAATAACAGACCATAGTCTCAACCATAGGAACGTATGGATTAATTGGGATCACCTCTGATCAACCATATTTATCAGCCAAATAATAAATCAGAACACACTCAGGTGCAGCACACTAATTTTGTCATAACTCATAGATCGGATGATGGATTTTTATGTTCTTAGGTGCGTTGGAAAGAAGAAAAAAGTATCTACATTTTTGTCTCTAATAGTCGCCTCCTAATTGTGATGTTTACTAGGTCCAAAATAGGGATGAAGATCACTGTTTTGCAGGTTCACTGTTCACATGAATAGTATGTCCATCGATCGACATTGTCGCTCGATCGGCAATTCATATCAATTCATGTATATAACCTATTAATTTATACCAGATCAAATAATATTTAGTTAAGACTTTATAGTTTATAAAAATCATAAAATCTCCAGTTAAGTAGCATAAGAATAAAAATTAAAAAGAATACTATTCATCGTCTCCTACCTTGAAGTATGCTTGCCAAAACAGAAAACATAAATCAGCACTATACTCTAATAAATTCTTCACAACTGAGGAAAACATAGTGTAAATCTACTTAATCTAACATTTATTATTGAATTAACTTCTAAATAGATTTACATTATGCTTTAAATCATCTGAACTTAACACTTGGTTTAAACCCAAAACAACTTCATGTACTAACCGAATTGAGTTACAGGCTTAACAACGATCAAAGAATCCTTATTAATAAGAATTTACTGATTTTAATATCAGAAATCATGCATGAATTCGAAAATCTCTAATAAGAGCATACACCAACCTGTGAAGGGCGTTTCCAACAGTTCAGCATTTTCTTTTCTGGAAAACAGAGCAACGTTGATTCCATATAAAAACCAGATTTTAAATTTTTAATTCAAAGGTTAAACATTCCTTAATTGTTCCAATTCAGATCATTAAGACTAGAAGAAACTCGATTAATAGCAATTAGCTTATACACATCAATTTGATACTAGCAAATCTGAAAAATTATGAAAACTGATTAAGAGTAAAAACTAAACTCAGATCCTTTACACAGCAGATTCGTGGTGCTATTAACACTACATTAGATAAAAAAAAAAAAAACTAAATTGAGGTTATGTACTTACCTCTTAATCGCCTCCTAATCATCGAAATCCTAGCCCACGATGGTTAATCGTCTTCTTCTTTCTTCAGTTCGGTTATGCACCAAGAACCTCAATTCTGCGATTTCTGAAATTTCTGAGATCACACACACCCTAATCTCTTTCACTCTCCATCTTACCCTCCTAATTACCTCCACCAATGAGAAGAGTTTTCATTAGCTTAAACTCTTCACTTTATTTAACCTCTACCACTTCTACCTCTTCCCTTAACTCACGTTCCTATCTATCCCACTTACAACTCTCTTTCTTATCCTTACATTTCTAATCACCTAAAGAGTTTTAAACTTATACAACTCTTCTTCCTTCCCTCTCCATACGATTCTACCCAAACCCACTAATCTCTTCTTAATTTTTCTGCCAAAAATCGAATCATATAGGTTGTGTTTGAGTTTAGATCAAACACCATTCTAATTCATTTTTAATCCCTCATTGATTAACTATTTACATAAAACCCTTTTTAATAAATTAATAATTCAATTAATACCATCTACTTAATCTAATTATAGGAAATTCCCCGTACTATTTAGCATTACAATTAATCTACTACTTAATTAGTCTTAATTAATTAAGTTTACACACATGTATTTGATATTAATTAAATAAATAATTAATAATTAAAAGAAGTCTTAATACTTAGTTTAGGTTGTTACATCTACACTACCAGTATGTCGATGCATTCCACCGACAGTAGCATGTTTGCCTATAGGGTATCCAAGGCCTGGGGTAGACCACATCCACCGACCAAAATGTGAAAGCAATGTGACCTTAGAACATGTATATGCATATCAATAGGAACTTAATGGGCTTGGTGCCACGTGGTTTGGACCACAAGTGGGTTCGACGCCATCTCGTCACCCCCACCGGTGCAGCCACTGACCAAGTTGAACACAAGAGATTTAGAAATCAATGATAAGTAGGAGAGTAATGGGAATAATTGGTGAAGGTAATTTAGAATTGGGAATGGTTGACCACCGTCAATGTACAGTCAGTGTGCCTGCACAGCCACTTGCCATGGTAGAGAAGCCTATAGTCCAGTTGTGGTATGATTTGTATCTAGGAACAAGTGTTAAACTTTAAAGTAAGGTGTTAATCATGATAGAATCCAACTTAGAGTTGTTAAGAAAAATGTGAGACTGGGTATTCCCCACTTACCTTGGAAATGTGAGATAACTTAGGTTAATGACACTAATGATAGTTGAAAATCTATATGAATGATACACATAATAGTCTTAGAGGTAAATGCACATAAAAATGATGTATTAGATGCTTTGAGTAAATAACTGAGATTGCTTGTGAGAAAATCTGAATGCCGGTATAAGGTGTGAATTAATCCTAACTTGGTGTGTATGTGATATATAGACATACATATATAATTGCAGTAGAAGTAATGCAAGGTGAGCAGTGACCTTGACTATAATGAATCACCAAAAATGTGGTGTGCATGATTATGCTATTATGCTAGATTTAATGAATCATGATGGAATGATGTATCTACCTAAGAATACTTATAAGACATGTCAATGTGGTAAAAAGGATAAGGATGTAAGTCCTAGAGCATGGATGATCTTAACTGCTAATTTTATATATGAATGTGTATTTTATGTAGAAATGGGGAACTCATGAATGTTTCCAAGTTATACTGTAACATGGAAGTGCGAATCCATGACTATGTTGAAGTGAATGTTTGTGAATGCTTTTGGATGGAATGTTTTCTATTTATTGCATTAGCTAACTGTAAGTGAACTAAAAATACCACTGCATGGTGACTTATCGGTCTAGAAGACCAGATGAGACTCAAACTCTAGAACGAGTTATTGAGTAAATGATATTGATGACAGAAATGCCAAGAGGCAAGATAAGGGTGAGGACCAAAGTAGTCCAATATGCTCAAAATGAGGTAACTATTGATAGTTGGGTGATGGGATGTGCCACAGGGGAAAGTTTTGTGCTAACGATGTGATGCCCCAGATTTGTCCCAAGATCAAAAATGACGGTGGGATAAGAGAATCCCATGGGTTTAGAGGCCCTAAAACTGTGATGTACAGGCAGAATCTACCGAGTGCTCCTATAGCCATTGGTGGCCCATGTGTTAGCCAAGAAACATTGATGGGATAGACAAAAGAAATTCTGTCTACTGTCCTATAGTCTTACGAGACCAATGTAGTCAGGGGCAACATAGTTGGATAGGTAGAGATCTATTATGGACATACATCAATTCAATATCAATAGCATGCATATCATAAATTTGTGCTTGAATTGTGAAATGTGGAAGGGTGGTATGACTCTCTCATGTATGATCATGAAGCATACTGCATCATGTAGATTTGTAGATGAGTGAGGACTGGCATGCATATTACCATACCTGGTGAGAATGGGACAGAAGACTACATTGTGTTGAATTGTAGTGATATAAATGTTAAGAAATAAAACATGAATTTTCCAAGTTATTTATCAGATATTTCATATTTATTTACTGATATGTGTTTCTGAGTAAATACCCAAGTATTGCGGGTTTATTCACGAGCTTACAAGCTCACTCTCGTTGTTAAATATTTTTCAAGTTTGAATTGCTTATCTCAGAGAGTAATGCTGATGGGGTTTGGGTAAAAGCGCCTACATCATATTTTGGTTAGTAGAGATCCTAGTATAGTATATCATAAAATTAGAATATGCTTATTTATTGTCTCTTATTATTCATTGTTTTGCCACCTCCTTTGGAGTGGGTGAAAGTTGCATTCTGAATCCTAGTGGGGACCTCAAATAAGTATACCCTAGGATTGTGTTGTGACAAAGTGATATCAAAGCTTTAGGTGTAATAAATCTTAGAAACAAGGCGAAAAGGTGAGTAAAAAGAAATAAGAGTAGTAGGACTATAAGGAACACCTATAGGATGTCATGGGCGATATAGGTAAGGGAATAGATATGTAAGAATGAGAGTGAGGATTGTTTGTTGATTGTGCTTCCTTAAACATTACTTTCTGAAAGATACTAAAGGATAAGGGTGCCACTATTCCTGAAGGTCCAAGGATTAAATTTTAAGGATGTGATGTATGGTGAGTATACTGGGTTGGAAGGTCCAGTGGGACATGACAATCAAAGGCTTACAAAAAGTCGATTGCCAAAATTTATATGATTATCTAAAACCCTAACACTGACTACGCCCATAAATTTGGGACAATGTAGTTGCAAATACGTTGAACCTAGAACTTTTAAGAAGGAAAGGGGTGTTCGTATAATTATGACGAAAAGATAAAAGACACAGTATAATTTATTTATAATGAATCATTCCCAAAAAGAATTTTAACAAAATTTAATTATTAAGAATAAATGATGAGTGACCTGAAGAAGATTCAAATCAACATGGTAGGAATGAAAGGAAAGTGGAATAATGAAATTGAAATCTTTAATAAAATTTTAGTGTTGTGTTAATTTATATAATTGCCTGAAATTTTAAAGGTTGTAATTTGAAGTGTGATATGTGACAGAAGTCTTTGCATGGTATGAGGGGATGCTTTTCAAAAATTGAATATAAATGTGAAGTGCTTAACTTGACATTGTGCTAACGTTTGTGATTTGAACATTAATAAGGAATTTAAAAACAATTGTTTTAAATTTTTGATTAATTTTGGGCTTCGGCAAAACCGCGGGCAGACCACTAGTATACCGATGGGTTGGGGCAACCGTAACCGCAATTTTTAAAAGCCTAATATTTAGGGTTCTGTTTCATTTTTTCTATTTCAAAACAAAACCTAAACCTCACTAAACTTTTCAAGGTATTTCTAGGGAAACCTAGGAACCCACATTGCCATCCTAGCGAACCTTTGAAATTTGGAATTCATCTTGAGTAGAACACTCATTTGCATAATTTGATCCTTAGTTACATCATCTACATTTCCCCATGGATAGAATCAAGGTAGTATCACAACCTACCCCTTTGCAGAGAACACATGCGTCAACTAGTACGGCACGTGAAGAAATCCAAGAACCATCTTCTCCCGAGTTGGAATCAGAGGAGTACTCTGAAGAAGAAGAATATGAGCAAGAAGAAGAGTTCTCAGAATCAAAACAACATGTAAATCCTCCACGACTTCCTACTGAGGTAAAGAAAGTGATAGCCCATACATTCTTCAATAGGGAAGTTATTATTGAGAGACTAGTAAAGCTTGATCACGTGAGATCTTTTGGTGTAGTTGATATCATTAGCAATGTCGGGTGGCTTCCTGTTTTATCTTGGGGTGGGTCAGCTTACCCTGTCATTGTTCAATTGATGTACTCATCCATGGTTTCCTACAGTGAGCGAGGGATGGTGATTGAATTTAAAATTCGAGAAAATAGATGCCAGTTGAGAGTGCCCTTAGTGGCTGAAATCATGGGTTTGACCATAAATCCTAGTATGATTTACCTACCAGAGCTTCTAGGATCATACCGGGAGGAGGTGACCCGTAGGCTTTGTGGCAAACTAGTGAGGTGGAGGGATGACAATGCCCTCCCATCTACAACCATGCTTCTCCAATTCTGAATCATTCACAATATATTTGCTTGTAATGTTTATCCCAGATGCGGGAACAAAACAGATCTATCCTCGCACATGGTCTAGACCTTAAACCAACAAGCCTTAGGCCAGAAGCCTTGCCTTCCTAGTCTGATCATCCTTAACCCAAGGAAGGGACAACCAGCCTTTGCGTGCTTAGTTACTGAACTTGCACTGAGGTGGGGGGTGATATTTCCTCCACCTAGGGACATGGTTCGAGTCCTTACCTTCTCAAACAATAAATTGAGATTAAAGGGACTTAGGAAACCATAACCCTATGAGAATATGAGAAGAAGGGAAAGACAACAAGGAGAGTAGCTGCAATAGCTATAGCCGCAACAGATTACCCAAGAGCAGGTTCAGCAAGAAGCCTCTACTTCTGCCGCACCACCTAGATTCCCCACGATGCATTTTTTGAGGAGGAACATAAGCATGGAGTTGAGGATGGAAGCTTTGGAGAGGACCACTCTGGAAATCAAGTCTGAACTTCGGAGAGGATAGTGGGAATATTATGCAGTATCTGCATAACATTACTGCAGCTTGTCGTAGGAAAGACGATTTGGTTTCATCACCACAATTTCCACCACCATCAGCACCGGTACTAGAGCAGCAACACCATGACAGAGAGGAGCAGGAGGAGGATAGCCAGGAGCGCGATGGTCCGGAGATAAGGAGAAAGGGAATGAAGCCCTAATTATGAATGTTTAATTTAATTTAGTTGAATTCTATGGAAAGTTTTGTTAGCATGTGTGAAATATTATGATTATCAGTTAGGATTCTTGCCACTGGTGACTAGAGATGACATCGACGACCATAATGATGGCGGAGATGAGTCATTGTTAGAGATAGAGTCGGAGAAGATTAGATATTGGATGGAGAATGATTGTTGCTGCTATGCTCATAACTCACACATTTGCAAATGAAAGAGATTAGGTTTCTTTTTCCTTAAGAGAACTAGATATGAGCTGTCGGATTAAGATTCATCAATGGCTCATATCGAACGCTTTAATATATGTATTATATATATATAATAATAATAATAATAATAATAATAATAATAATAATAATTAATACATTGGTCCGGGTCGAGATTTTTAGGGTTTATAAACCTAAGCCTGACCTAGCTCGAACAGAACTTCAGGCTCAGATTAGAGCTTGGACTGAACCCAAACCAAAATTAATTTGTGAGTTCGGGCTGTTTTTAGGGTTAAGGCGGGCGAGTTGGGCCAAACATACACGCCTAAGTGAGATGGGAGAGAACTACACTGTGTGGTGTGTGTGTGTATTGCTCATATCTATGAGATATTATTCATTATTTCTGTAGTTATTATATATATATATATATATATATATATATATTTATCCTTAAGTGCATATTATAGTTTAGAATCAAGGGAATGTGACTCATTTGTTTTCTTAATGAATATGATGTGTGTGATCATAATATACTATGTCGTGTGAATTGCATTTAGTAATTAAGTCTTAATCTACATATTGGCATTGTGACTTTGATTAAGTCCAATGAGTTTGACTTGTCACTTGGATTCTGAAGAGGAATTGCTAGATATGATTCTAGTTGAGGTGATAGTGGAAACACTAGATACTTCCCTTGGTTTGTGTGTGTGAGGATATTTTGTCCCTAATAGAATGTTACTTTGTTTTTTCCCAAGGTGAAGGATAGGCCTTGTATGGGGTCCCAAGATACTTGTGGTAAGATGTTAAGTGAGGGAGTGCACTTTCCAATAGCCGAATCATATGAATGAATTCTGTTAGTAGATTAACTAATGTATGGTTCATAAAGGAAGTTCTGGGTGATGCCTTGGGATTAGTCTTCATGATAAAAAATAAGGTATGGGGATTGTGCTCATTTGGTCGCAAGCCCTTGAAACTATGATGCGCATGTAGAATAATCCCCTATTCTGGCTATGTGCTCGGGGGATGGTTTTCATCTTGGATAGCCAGGGGTTTGATCTAGTGTGGGACATACACTATTCGAATGTCAAACAACATGCATTGCATTTCATATTCTTGTGCTTGTTCTTGTGTGATAGTCTTGTGTATGATGCACATTGACTTGCCTGTTATCATATAGAGTTAGGCATATTAGCATAGGAGTCCAAGTTGGGTGGGGTTACCCAAATACCAAGTGAGATGGGAGAGAACTGCATTGTGTGATGTGTGTGTGTATTGCTCATATCTATGAGATATTATTCATTATTTTATAGTTATTATATCATATTATTATTTTCTCATAACATGTGTTTTTGATTAAATACCCTGATTTGAAGGGCTTACTCACCCGAGCTTTCAGCTTATGTCGTTGTTATTTTCAGGTTTTTGATGAATTCTATCAAAGAGAGCTGCATGAGAATCACGGGAATAAAAGATATATATTAGATTGTAGATTAATTTTATTTCATTAAAGAAATAGATTGTAACTTTTATTAACATTTATTAGAATTATTATATTATTACTTCTGCTTATGTTCAGTATTGCTAATCCACTCCCATTGTATTGGGGTGAGAGTTACATTTTAAACCTTTGGGGTATGCCAAGGATTTTTTTAGGTTTAGGATTTGACACATAAAAATAGAACAGCGGAAAAAAGCTTCTCTCAGTCTCATGCTTCAGTCAAAACCATACTAACTGCTAAAAATTCAACCTAACTAATACTAATAGCAAACTAAAACATAAAAGCCAATAAATCCTACTATAAAATATACTATAATCATCAATCCATGTTCTCATTAAAACTATTATCTTCATCATACGCTTTTCCTCCGTTTTGATTAGTACAATCCAGTTGTTCTCCAACTATAGATCCTAAAATATGGTTGTTGATGCTCTCTCCGGCACTTTGATGCTCTCTCCGACACTTTTTTGGTTTGTGGTTCATCTTCGGCTTTCCCTGTTCCTTCTCGTCCTTGCCACTTCCTTCGTCTGGTAGGGTGATTCTCTTCTCCTCTTGGTTTTTCCCTTGTTCTAGTCGGCTCTATGTCCTACTCCTCTCATTTTTCTTCTCTGCTCTTCTGTCTCTTTTCATTCTCTCTTCTTCTCGTATTTCTTCTTTGCTCTTCTTTCTCTTTTCCTTCTCTGTCTTTCCTTTATCCCTCATGCTTCCTGTTCTTTTCTTTCTTGTCCTCTTGGTTCTCTTGTTCGTGGTCTGCTTTGCTGTTCCCTTTTTTGTTTAGTCTCCGCCCTTCTCCTCTTTTTACCTCGTTGCTTTTGCTATGGCTTTTCCTTTTCCTCTTCGGGGTTCATCAGCTCCTAGCTTTGCTTCTGGGCTCTCGGGTGGAGATGGATCCCCTTCGAGTCTTGATCCTGGTGCTTGGGTTTTCAGATCTAACCCGGGTCCTCCACCTTTTTAATGTCTCCCGCACTTTTCCTTTCCCCTCCCCCAGTCAACTTTCTTCTTTTACTAACGGTCTCCATCCCCTCAATTCTTTCCTGCCCCCATTTGTGCCTCTCCTCCTGTGGTTGCTGCTGCTGGAATCCCTGTGACCTCCACAACCTCACTTGCAGTCCTTGCAGGGGCCCTGCGTCTCTCCCTGCTCTCACCCCTCCTCTGTCTGCTGGCTTTCCTGCTCTCCCCTATGTGGGTTCTGCTCCTTCGCCTGTTCTCTTTGGTGGGAGTGCTTCTGTGGCTGCCCCTGTTCCTGTTCAGTGTTCTCCAGTTTCTCGTATGGGGTCTGTCGCTTCTTCTCTTCCCTGCCTCTCTCTTCCCCCCTATGTGCCCCCAACCCTTGTTGGTTTCTAATGGCTCTCGCCCTTGCAGCTGGAAAGAACTGTTCTCCCAACAGGTGCAAGTTTCAGGTTCAAATCTAAGCTTAACTACTACACCCCCCTAACTTTGATTAATGGTGAACTTGTTGTTGCCCCCCTATGGTGGTTATTGATGACTGCTCCAAGTACTGGAAGAGATGTTTGATTGGTAGATTCATTGACCGTAGATTACCCTACCAGATGGTCAAGACAATGGCTGAAAGAGCGTGGAGCAAACAAGGCTCAATTGAGATCACCACTATCAAGAATGGGCTCTATGTCTTCAAATTCAGTAATCTTGAAGATCGTCAAGCTATCTTGGAAGGTACCCCTTGGCACTTTGGAGGAAAATTCCTTATTGTGAAGCCTTGGACTCTAGGAATGAAGATGGAAAAAATATTTCTCAATCAACTACCTATTTGGGTCAAGTTCATGAATGCTCTGTTTGATATGTGGTCTGAGGAGGGCATGGCCTACATTGCGAGCTACATTGGTACTCCATTATTGTTAGATGGGACACAAAGAACCAAACTAGACTCAATTTTGCTAGGATCTGTGTTAAATTGGACACTGACTTAGCCTTACCCCCCATTCCACTTGCTATCCCTAGGAAAGATGGTAGTATTGAACATATGGAAGTGGAGTTGGAGTATCATTGGAAGCCTCATAAATGCTCTATTTGTCACCGTTTTGGTCACACACAAAACTCCTATTCCATTTCTAAACCTAAGAGAGCATGGCTATCCTATGGTTGTATTTTATCTAACGTGGAGGAATTCATTCCCACTATCAACCCAGTGGATTCATCTGTTGCTAGGGCTTCTCCAATTGAAGAGAACCTTATTGCTACCCCTGATTCTTTAGGTTCTGTTCAGGCAAGTGTCCCACCCGAGTATGTGGTTGATAGCATTATTCACCCTAGTGCTTCCCATAACACACATGCTTCAATGCTTACTGCATTTGAGGACAGTATATGTGTTGTGAATCATGATAGTGAGCCTCATAAGGTTATTGTCACGTCTATCACTATACGTGAGAATTGCATGATCCCTCAGCTAACTGCATCTTTGGCTAATCAGTTTGATAGTCTGGCACAATTTGAGAAGGAGAACTCCTTTGATATATTGATTGAGGAGGATGAATTGACTCCTATTAGATCATCCATTGCCAGTAAATATCTTGTTTCAGATGGTAAGGACCTGAAAACTAATAATTTTGGTACTGGTCTTAGCAAGAGGGCTCAGAAGATATTGAATAAGAAAAGTGCTCAAAGAGTTGAAGATAGTGTGGCTGTGGCCACAAGGGGAACAATTCGCAAAAAGTGACTATGATCAAAGTAGCTATGTGGAGTATTAGAGAGTTAAATAACACTCTGAAACAAGAGGAAGTGAAGAAACTGATATCATCTCAGAAGATTTTCCTCCTGGGATTAGTTGAGACTAAAAGTCGTTGTGTTAATTCTTCAATGATAGCTAACCACATTGCTCCTGGGTGGCATTGGGAATTTAACTATTCTCACTCTGCTAGAGGCAGAGTTTCTTTGGAAAGAACAGGAAATACATCTGAATATCATATATAAAACTGATCAAATTATATATGTGAAAGTCAATATTCTACTTATTGATTTAGAGTTTTGTCTGTCCTTTGTTTATGGGCATTATGACAAATTTGAGAGGAGAATATTATGGAGACTACTTCAATCCATTAGACCATCAAGTGCCTGATGTATTCTTGGTGATTTCAATGTTGTTAGTAGCCAAAATGAGAAATGGGGAGGGAGACTTATTCGTGTTCAAGTTCTTACTGAATTCAATGACCTCGTCAATGATCTTGATATGGTTGATCTCAAATCTAACGGATGCTACTTCACATGGAGCAATAGAAGTCATGGTGCTGATTTGATCATGTTCAGGCTTGATCGTGCTTTCGCCAATCACCATTGGCTGTCTACTTTCAATTCTAGTGAAGTTGAAATGCTAGCTGCAGGAATATCTGATCACTTTGCTGTGATTATCAGCCTCTTTCAGGATGATCCAAAGGTAACATTCCTTTCAAATTTTATAATTTTTGGACTGACCAACAGGGTTTTTTGATGTTGTTAATGAGTTATGGATGAATGAATATCGTGGCACTCCTATGTCCATCCATTACTCTAAGTTTAAAATGCTTAACGAGGCTCAAGTCATGGAGTAAGAGCCTGTTTTTTGACATTGACAAGGGAACTACGGAAGCTCGATCTGAGATGAACAACCTCCAAATGAGCCTTCAAGCTGATCCCTTGAACACTGACATCTCTGAGAAAGAGTTGGATGGTAGAAGAAAGTATACTCACCTATCTACCATTCTTGAAGCCCAACTTAAACAGAAGTCACGCATACAATGGCTTAAATTGGGGGATCAAAATTCCCAGTTTTCCATAAACTTTAATGGGGGCATAGATCAAGAAATAAAATTATGAGTATTTATGATGATAGTGGTCTCAAGATCTCAGAACCAGTGCAGATAAGCAAACTCTTTGAGGATCATTACAAAAATCTTCTAGGTACTAGAGGAGTGGGTCACCAAGGTACTGAAGACTTAGGGGATGGTCTCTCCAACAACTTGCGTGATCAGATTGATACTGATGTATCTAAGGCTGAAATCAAAGAGTCCTTGTTTAGCCTTAAAGATGACAAATCTCCTTGGCCAGATGCTTATAATTCTCATTTCTTCAAATAGACCTGGTATTTTGTTGGCAAGGATGTCCTAAATGCTATTGGTGACTTCTTTAAGACTGGGTACTTTCTAAAACAGATTAATCACACTATCCTTACACTTGTCCGTAAAACTTCTAATCCTTCTTGTGTGAGTGATTACAGAACTATTGCCTATTGCAACACGATTTACAAGTGCATCTCTAAGCTCATTGCCAACAGATTTAAAGACCTCATTGGCAACCCTGTGGGTGACTATCAATCTGCTTTTATACCTGAGTGAAGGATTGCTGACAACATTCTTTGTGTGCATGAAATTCTCCATGATTACCACCTTGACTCTAGCTCTCCAAGGTGTGCTATCAAGGTGGACTTGCTAAAAGCCTATGACTCTGTCCATTGAGGCCTTATCCATGCCTTGCTTGTGGAGTGGAACTTCCTCAAAAGACTTATTGCCTGGACCATGGCTTGTGTTACTACTCCCTCATTTTCTATAGCCTTGAATGGTAGCTTGGTGTGTCACTTCAATGGTGATAAGGTTATCAGACAAGGGGACCCTCTGTCCCCTTATCTCTTTGTTCTTGTCATGGAGGTTTTTGGTTAGATGTGTCAATAGGAGGACCAGCCTGGCCAAGTTTTCAAACCACCCTCGATGTGAAACACAAGGGCTGAGTATGCTTTGTTTTGCTGATGACCTCTTCACGTTTTCCTATGCCGACACTAATTCGATTGGCTTAATCAAGGAAGCTCTTGAGGTATTTCATTCTATGGCTGGTTTGAGAGCTAATACTAGCAAAAGCCAGATTTTCTTTGCGAGAACTAACCAAGCTTCTAGGATGCTCATATGCCAATCTTTGGGTTTTGGCCTTGGAAAACTCCTTATTAAATACTTGGGGATTCCCCTTATATCTCTCGGTTAAAATGCTCTGGCTGCCAACCAATTCTGAATAGTACCTTGGTTAAGATCCAAGGTTGGAAAGCAGGAACCCTCTCCTCTGCTGGAAGGCTTACTCCCATCAAGATTGTATGACCATTTTTACTGTTCCTAAAAGGGTTCTTAAATCCCTTGAGAACCTTTATGCTACATTTCTCTAGGCTGGTCCTGAACATACTAAAAAGATTCATGTCGTTTCTTGGAAGAACATGTGCAAACGAAAGTGTGAAGGTGGTCTTGGTATTCCTAATCTTGTGGAGTGGGTAGTGCTGCTATTATGAGATATATTTTGATCATTTTTTCTTGACCTTCCTCCATCTTGGGTAGGTGGATAGCTCACTACCTTATTAATGACAGAAATTTCTGGTATTTACGTGTTTTTGTCAAAGCTTCTTGGGCATGGAGGAAGATTCTCGGCCCTAGATCCTCGACTCATAGATTTGTCCTTAACCATATTGTCAATGATGAATCTACTAGCCTTTGGAGAGATTGATGGCTTGTTGATAAGACAATCTGTGAATGATCTCCCCACGTCAAATATACACCCAGCTTATGCATATAGAGGACAAGGTTAGTGTCTTAATCCATAATGGTCAATGGCTCCCCCCTCTACTGATATTGCTGCTTTGCAAAACTACTGGTATCTTCTATCCTCTACAACTTTATTGTCCTATGTTGATAATGATCAAGTTGTGTGGACGGCTTCTAAGAATGGTCTATTTACACTTAAGGACACTTGGAACACCATCAGAAGTCTTGGTACCAAGGTGTTGTGGCATAAACTTATCTGGTTTGTGGATTATATACCGAAACACTCCTTCATCTCTTGGGTTGCTATCCAAGGCCATCTATCTACTCAAGATAGGTTATTCAGATTTGGAATCCTCACACACAACAAGTGTCTTTTGTGTAACACCTTCGAGGAATCGCATTAGCACATGTTCTTTAAGTGCTCCTTGTCATTGAAGATTTGGAAGACTATCCTAACCAAGTGTGGTTACAACAGAACAGTTCTTGGTTGGGACCTTGAAATCGACTGGTGTTCCAATGCTTTCTTTAGGAATAATACAATGAGTTGGGTGTGTAGGCTTGCACTCTGTGCTACTATCTACTATATTTGGAAGGAGAGAAATGCTCGGACCTTCAAAAATGACTACTCTCCAAATCAGAATATCTCTCTTAACATTACCAAAGAGGTACTGTGTGGAATTAAGGGTAAGTCCCTACGGTTTGAAGATACACCTACTAATAGGGACTTTTGCTATCGGTGGAATCTAAATGCTGAATTCCTGGTCCCTTCTCCATCATGGATTTGAAGGAAGCCTCCTCCTCCTGGGTTCTTAGTCCTCAATACTGATGGTGCTTGTCATGGCCATGGGGCTGGTTCTGGTGGCCTATTCTGTTACCCTTCTAGGGATTCTATTCTTGCCTATGCCATCTCACGTACCCTCAAGACAACGATCTATCATGACCTTGAAGCTATTGCAATGGGTCTTGGAATTGCTGTGGACCGTAAATTTGATTGTCTTATGATTCAATCTGACTCTAGTACTGCTGTCAAATTCCTTTTGAACTGTAATGTTGCTTCTTACACTTGGGAACTCAAAGAGATGATCCATGACATCAAAATAAAGTTGGGAAAGCTTCTACAGTATCACATATCACATGTTCGTGAGTGCAACTAGGCGGCTGACTTCCTAGCTTCTTTTTCTGTTGTTCTTCATGAACTTTTTTTATTGCCGTATGATCGTTTGCCCACAGATTTGTTATGCATCATTGACAATGTTGCTTGTGGGAAACTATACTCTAGATTGTAAGGATACTTTCTCCCCCCCTTTTTTTATTGAATTACTTACCTTCCAAAAACAAAAATATGGTTGCTTGAAAGCGTAAGCAACACTTGGCTTGTAAGTAAGCAAATCAAAGCAATATTTAAGAATAAAGTAGGGATACATCCACTATTCATTGATATTACCTTAGACAAAAATAGAATATTAATACGTTGTAAAAATATATGCAGTGATGTGTAATGCAAGATGATATGATGGTTCAATTATTAATATATATATATA
>JAUPMG010010134.1:0-15700 GCA_031762675.1 Pachysandra terminalis
AGGTCAAACCTAATTATTTAAGTTAATTAGGTTTCTAATCTTAATTAGTCTAGGGTCTGGGATCGGGTCGTTACAACTTGAGTACGGCATATCACCCACAGACGGATGGCCAGACAGAGAGAGTGAACGAAGTATTGGAGGACATGCTTAAAGCTTGCGTGATGGGCTTGGGGAGAACATCTAACTCTAGTAGAGTTTTCTTACAAAAACAATTATCATTCAAGCATTGGCATGACTCCATTCAAAGCGTTGTATGGTAGACCATGTCGTTCACCAGTTTATTAGGAAGAAGTTGGAGAGAACACTATTCTTAGACTAGATGTAGTGACCCTAAACCTAAAAGTGTAATTAATTAGTCAATTTAGAGACTAAAGTGCAAATTATTAAAGTATGAGGGAATAAGTAAAAATATAGCAAAAGTCAATTGGGCTTTAAGGCCTTAGAACATGGGCTGGTTGTTTGGCCCAAGTGTATATGAGTTAGAAGGGGATAATAAAAATTTATGAGGGAAAATTTAGTATAACTATTTTAGTTAGTTGAATTTGAAATTCAAATTCAATTGTCTTGCATGACTAGGACTCCTTAGAAAGAGGGGGAGGAAACCTCACGTAAGTAGTTAGTGGGGGGATGAGGAGATGGAGAGGAAAGAAAGAAAAGGAAGAGAGAGTGAAGAAGAAGAGAAAAGCATATTGCAAGAGGAAAATGGCAAGGGAAAGGATAGCTATGGAAAACGAAGTGAAAGCAAAGAAGAAGATCAGAACAAAGAAGCACAAAGCTACTCCGGAAGAAAAGAATGAGAGAAGGATGCTGATCAAGCAAGCCCTGAAAAGGCAAGAAAAATTAGAAGAAGAAAGAGATGATGATCGAGGCTTTTATCCGTATAAGGATGAACATGACCGTGAGGTAGGGCTTTCCATAGTTCTACGGTAGGACCATGGGTTGTATGTGATTGTAATTAGCATATGATCTATGATTTCTCCATGTTGTATGAAGATATGTTCATGATGGTTGAATTTTGAGATCTATGAATTTTAATGTTTGAGAATGTAGTGAATTACCATATTAATCTTGTATGAGGTTAGGTTTTTATTATAGCATGTTAACTTAATTTGTATTAATATAATTCATGATTTTAATGTGTAAAAATGTCAAATTTTGGTGTTTGGAAATTTTGGCACGAAGACCTAGGAAAAAAACCAAATTCTGTGCATAATCTGCATGCTCGACAGAAAGTTCTGCCGCTGCCGAGGTACCTGTCGAGCTAAGCAATCTTGCAGGACTTGTTACCGAGCCTCGACAGCTGCCAAGGCATGCTGCCAAGAAGGGTTGGCAAGAAGCTCGGCAACTGCCAAGCACCTGCCGTGCTCCAAATATCATAAAACTTCATGGGAAGCCCTATGAAGCCATTTAGAGTGTGTGTGTGTGTGTGTGTGTGTGTGTGTGCAATTGGTTTGTGTGCGAACTTCCTATACAAGATTTGGTGCAATAAATTGCATAAATTGCCTAGTTTTTATGTGAGTTGACTGTGCATAGTAGGATATTATATCATAATGTAATACTGAACGTTTATATCATGATATGGATTAAGTTGTTTGAACTTCGTATGTTCTACATGTGTAGTTTGATTTATTATTGTGAGAATGGTAAGTAAGGCTTATTTGTAATTTTTTATTAGTACAGAGTGATGAATGATGTATGAAGCATGTGCTGATAATCCTTGTGTTGTGTGTAGCGCAAGTTGTTTGACTTGTTGATTGTGTTTGACAAGGTGAATTTCTTACCTTGGGTAGATTCCTAAAGGAAAGAGGACAGCTTATCCTACCTAGGGTTCATTCCCTAAAAGAAAAGATGGCATATTTACTGTCTTGGGTTGTATATATTCCCTGAAAGAAAAGATGGCATATTTCCTGCCTTGAGTTGTATATATTCCCCGAAAGGAAAGATGGCATATTTCCTGCATTAGGTTGTATACATTCTCTGAAAGGAAAGTTTGTGGCATTCTACCTTCGGTTGTATTCCCTAAAAAGAAATGAATGTGGCAGTATTTGGCATCAGTGTTTGCACAATGTTGGTATGAGATGGGGAAACAGTATGTACGGCCTGAGCCTTGGTCTTATTATTGGTATTTGAGCAGTATTATCAGCAGCCTGTGGATGATATCCATGGTGTATGGCCCGAGCCTTGGTCTTAGCAACAGTATTGGTCAGTACTCTCAGTAATCTATGGATGATATCCATGGGATTTGACGTGGTTTATTACTTATTGTATCTTTATCTCATTTATTGAAATCTTACTATTTCTTCATGTATTATTGCAAGACATCCACTTGTAATTGATCTGTTAGCATCCGCATGTTTCATATTTGCAATTGCATTAATCACATTGAGTTGTGTATGATTTTAATGAGAATTGAAATGTGTAGGTGAGACAAAGATTATCTAAGATTAGTACCATTTAAGTGTGAAAGTTGAAATTCCACATCTTACCATAAGGGGATCATGAAAATGTGTAATATGTTCGTGTTTGATTTTGTGAAGAAGTTCTTGAAGGCTTGCATTGAACTGAACTATGATTCTTATTGCGTATGTTGTATATTTGATAGATTAACTATATGCATGATAAGAACCCTACTAGTGAACTACGTATGTGATATGTAGGATGTATAGCATGAATGAATCTGTTTCACTATATGACTATGGAAGTATCTATTGTATTGCTATGGATTTTTTCTATTGAGCTCCCAAGCTCATTCATTGTTGTTGCAAGTTACCTTTGGATTCTGGAATGAGGTGGATATCGATGGTTGAACTCTAGCGAGCACGGACTAGGACTGAGAGACCTTAGAGATTGGAGTAGCTGAAGATACCTCTTTATTAGTTAGACTTTGTGGACCCGTGAGGGAAAAAACAATGTTAAATTATACTTGAACCAAGTGATTAGTTTGGTTTTATTTTTCTTACTTCAGTATTATGAAATATTGAATTTAATTTCTTTTAATTTTATCAGACTTCCGCTGTTTTATTAGTTGTGCTCGGAACAACCATGGAATTGGTCATGTGAATTATGTGATTATCATTAGCCGCATCCAAATACATCCTTTTGGATTCGAAGGTCGAACCTTAAAATCCTCGAGATCCCATATCTTAGATTGGAGGCGTGACACCAGATCTAGTACAAGAGATGATAACTAAAGTGAAACACGTTCGAGAGAGATTGAAATCAGCATAGAGTCGACAGAAGAGCTAAGCAGATCGTATGAGGAGAGAGATAGAGTCTGCACTTGCTCACCACGTATTCTTGAAGGTTTCTCCTATGAAAGGAGTGATGAGATTCGGCCAAAGTGGGAAGTTAGCGCCGAGAAACGTTGGACCACTTGAAGTACAAGAGCGCATCGGACTAGTGGCATACAAAGTTGTATTGCCACCATAACTTGCAACAGATCACGACGTATTCCATGTATCACTGCTACGAAAGTACGAACCAGAGCCATCGCACATATGAGATTTGAGCGAGTTGCAGCTAAAAGAAGACGTATCCAATATAGAGCAAACAGATGAAGATTTTGGATTAGAAGGAGCAAGTGTTGAGAACCAAGAGCATTCACTTAGTGAAAGTTAAATGGGGACATCATGGTGAATCAAAAGAGTGATGGGAGTTGGAGTCAGACATTCGGGAGCGTTTTTTGGAGCTATTTGCATATTGAGGTATGCAATTTCGGGGACGAAATTCTTTTAAAGGAGATAGGTTGTAGTGACCTAGATCCTCTATTAGAAAGAGTCCTTAATTTAATATAAGGCATTTTATTTGCATCTAACTATATAAATTTGCATATTATATTAGTATAAGGGTTATTTTAATAATAAAAGTTATTACTTTGGGGCCCTAATGTAATTACTATCTAACTGAGGGATTTTAAGTAATTTTAGATTTGTGTTTCAATCCCATACGTACTAGGCGACATGGGAGTTGGATTTAGATTAGCTTGAGGGGAGAAAGAAAGATTTATATATATTCCCTTCCCTTGTAATAGCTGGACATTGGATTGAATCTGGAAAGATTGAGAGAGAGAGAGAGAGAGAGAGAGAGAGAGAGAGAGAGAGAAGAGAAAGAGATAAAGGGTTTAGATCTGGAAAACCAAACCCTAGTTCCTATCGCAGTGCCAAAGGAAGAGATCAAAGGAGGAAGAAGAAGGAAGAGAGGAAGAAAAGAAGACCTTGGTGAGATCTGAATCTCTGAACTCAGATCTGGTAAGTTAATTCTTACTGTATAATCCTTTTATGAGTTCATGTGATCATATTCATGTTTTCAGATGTTCTCTAGTGTTTGTATGTATTTGATTATTTGATGGCATGAGATCATGTTTAATATGTTAGAAATAGGTTGGAATATGTTCTAATATATTATACCATGATAACCCATTGATTAGAGACCAATAGAATTGACCAAAATAGAATTGGCGATCAAAATGATGAAAATCCCTAGATCTAGAATTCCCCAAAGTATCACCAGATTGGAACCCACCGGTACACCGGCAAGGGTACCGACTAGCAACTAAAAATAGGCTTAAAAGGGGCTTCGGCACCCACCAGTACACCGGTGAGGGTACAGAAGTACCCCATACATGAAATTTTAAAGAGTATACCGTCAGTACCCGCCGGTACACTAGCAGGGATACCGACAAAGCCTTGAAATCAGGCAAAATGGGGACTTCGGTACCCACCGATACACCGATCGGGGTATCGAAGTTGCACCCAGATTGACACAGAGATTAATGGTTTGGAATTTTGAATAGGATTGGATGTGGGCTCCTACCCTTGACCTTGTAATTGACTCTTAGGACTCAAGATTTTACCATAGACCTTATCTTGGACTTCCATAGTAGTTTGGTACCCATCAATCACATTGGAATACCTTGAGTATCATACACTCTTAAGATATCATTGGGTTGGAATTTCGGAGAGTATCATCTACTCTAAATTAGCACAATGGTGACCTTCTACCATGGGTTAGCACCCGGAATGAAGAGGGGACTTCCGGTAGTTCCTAGTGGCCTATGCCCAAAATTCTAGTAATACACATCAGTTTGTGAAATTAATGGGGTGCTTAACAAGCTATATTTGTCTAATTCATTCATTTGCATGTCATCATTGCATTCCTTGTTTGAGTATTCATCTAGAGCATCTACATTCTCATTCATCGCATTTCATATCATCATTAATTCATCATATTGGATTGTTATATTGCATACTTGTACTCGTGGCTTGATGTTGACTCTATTGATATCATAAATGGATGGATGGTACTGTTTGACGAACTTACTGGGCATCAAAGGTCACACAACTTCATATGTTGTAGGATGAGAAGGATGATGGACTTGGATTACTTTGCTAGGGACTAGAACTTGCATTGGATTGGATTGCTTGTTGCTGCATATTTTACTATTATTTTCATTATCTAGATTAAGGATTTTGAGAACATTGAATTGTAATAGGTTAGTTAGTTTATATTCTTTTGAGGTCATGACTCAACTGAAGTCATAGACTAATTTATTTGGACTATTCATGTTCTTTTAGCTTCCGCATATTATGATTAATAAAGGTAGTCAATTACTTTTATTTCTTGTTAGTATTGGTATGGCAATCCACATTTCAGCAATGGAACCCGAAGGTTATGCCTTGGGATCAGTACCTCCCACCTAGGGATTCGGATTACTTGTTTTGAGGCGTGACATTAGGAATTTGAAAGTATGAGGGAAAAATGTAGAAACTTTAACTGGGAAAATTGTTGACTAATGGTTAACAAACTTACTTGCTATAATAGTAAGATGGTCCGCTTACATGAGAAATAGGATATTAAGGGAATAGATATGTGAGGATGAGAATCAGTGTTGATTGCTGTTTGTACACATTAAAGAATACTTTCCGAAAGATATTGAAGGATGGTAGGCCACCATTTCTGAAGATCTTAAGATTGAACTTTAGGGATTTAATGTGTGGTGAGCATACTATGTTTGGAAGTCCAATGGGATCTGACCACCAGAATCTTACAAGATGTTGAATGCTAAGACTTATATAAATATGTAAAACACTAACACTATCCAAGTACCTCCATAAGTATAAAGGACAATGTAGTTGCAAATACATTTAGCCCTAGAATTTATGAAAAGGAAGGTGTGTTGGCCTAATTATAAAGAAATAATAAAAGACATTATATGAGTTATTTATGAGGGATCATTCATAAATTTGATTGCTGAATAACCAAAAGATGACTAGTATTATTAAATCAATGATTAAAAGAAAAGAGAATATTATAGGATCTCTAGTGAGAATGGATACACCAATGACTTATGAATGGTCCAGGAACTTAAAAGATGTGGTTTGATAGGTGATGCGTGAATTTGGTCAATTATGAGTCCAGGGAAGGATTTCAGGAATATAGTACATGTGTGGTTTAAAGTGAGGTCCGGGTGTGATCTGGGGTTCGATCTTAATTAATTATGGGAGTGATTTGATCAGTATAGGAGGTAACAAATATGTGGGATCTGATGATGGAGGAGGAACTTTTTAATAAAAATTTAAAATTAATAATTTTAGGAAATTTCTGGGCGTACCGGTACACCGGTGGTGCGAGGGGTAGCGCAACCCCCAAATTCTTCCTTTTTGTTTGGTTTTGCTATTCCCTTTCCCTTAAAACTAAACCTAAGCCTTCCTTTCTTACTCTCTAAACCTCCTAAAGCTTTCCTAAACCCTATATTCCCTTTTCCTTACTAAAACCCTAGATTTTTATTTTTCTCAATCATCCTCAACTTCTTGCACAATGTCGGACTAGCAACCCAAATCCTTTGAAGAGAACATGAGCAGCAACGGGAAAGACTCGGTAAGATGTTGCAAGAACTTCTCTATCGCAACCGGAACCGACATCAGAATGGGAGGAAGATGAGGAACACATCGACGAAGAAGAAGAGGAGACATCTGAATGTGAACCTCGGGCACAAAAGCAGTGACCACTGACGAAGGTTTAGTAGGTTATATCACACACCTTCTTCAACCGGTCCATCATCGTTGAGACGCCAGCGAAGATCGAGCACGTGAGGCCCTTCGGAGTAGTTGACATCCTTACTAGGGTGAAATGGCTCCTAATGTTGTATTGGGGTGGGTCTGCATACTCCGCCATTACCCAACTCATGTACACCTCCATGGAATCATTCAACAAGAGAGTTATGTTCATTAAGTTTAAAATCCGGGAAAAACCATACACCCTAACGGTGCCATTAGTGGGAGAGATCGTGGGTCTAACCATGAACACCTCGATAACCTACTTACCTAAATTAGAGAGAACTGAACAGGAAGAGGTGACCCGTAGGCTATGCGGCGATGTAGTGCCATGGAGGGATGGCAATGCACTTCTGGTAACTGCCATGCTACCACAATACCGCATATTGCACAATATTTTCATTGGTAATGTTTACCCGTGATCTGGGAACACTACCGACTTGGCTTCACACTTGGTTCAGACCATGAACCAGTTGGCACTAGTGCAGCAACCTTGCTTGCCAAGTTTAATCATGCATCACATTATCTGCTACATCATCAATCCGAAGAAGAAGAACCAGTTACCATTCACTTGCCTGATGATTGCACTGGCACGAAAGTGGGGAATATCAATGCAATCATAGTGGGATGAAGAACAAGTGCGTTCGCTCTCCAACACAAACATCATAGCTATTGGAATCATACCGCCTCAATCTGAAGAGACAAGGATAGGAAGAGAGAGAGCGAGAAGAGAGTAGGCACAACAAGCCGTGCCACAATAGGATGCCCCACCAGAGTCATAGTTAGACACTCCACGACTGCCCCGGCATGAAGCATCCACCTCGGCACAAGCATCTAGGCTACCAGTTCTAGACTACGCGAGGAGGGATAGCTCCATTGAGACCAGACTAGAGTCTCTCGAGCGAACTACAGTGCAGATCAAGACTGAAGTCCGTGAGCATAAGTCAGCATGGGAGAAGGCAACTGAGAAAATCATGCATTACTTGCACAAGATAGTTTCATCATGTCACAGGACCAACGATGCAATTCCACCACCATCACCAGTGCCAGGGCAGCAGCCAGCTGGCATAGAGGAGAAGAGGGAGGATGATGTGTAGAGGGCATGAGAGTCAAGAGTTGTTCGGAGAGAGAGGGGTTGGAACCCCGTCTGCTTTTATGTTTTCGTTAGTTTGATGTCAGGATGTTATTATGTTTGACTTATGGTTTGCAACTGTAGTGATGACTACTCTTTTTGTGTTTGAAAACCTTGTGAATTATAACAATGTGTCTTAAGTTTGTTGGTTAAATGAATGAATGTTTTGTGCTAATGTGAATGTTGTGATTTGAATGTGACTGGTTTGATTTAGTGTCCCACCCAATAGTGATAGTAAATACATCGTATTAGGTAGTTGATGGGTGAATTATACCTTATTGGGTATTGGACTCCTATAGTATTGGTTACCATAGTATGATGGTATGAGTTAGTTACGACAGCACTAAGATCGGCTGGGAATGTTTCAAGGCAATTTGGGATCATGTCTTACGGGATGAAACTAATCGAAGAGGAGGATTTTGAGGTTGTTTTCAGTTGGTGTGATTGTTTCAAATCTGAGGAAATTCACCATACTAAATTTCGAGGATGAAATTATTTTAAGGGAGGTAGGTTGTAATGACCTAAACCAAGTAATTCCTAATTCTAATTATTAAAAAGGACAAAGTGGATTTTACAGAAATGAATTAGCATTTTTCTGAATTTAATTTGGTATTAAATAATATGCTAAGTAGAACATAACGTTGATTTTAAAACAATAGTATATGCCTCTGTTATGCGGAATGCGTCTTGAATGTAGTACCGGTCATGAAAATGAATGGCAAAATCAAGGTGTGCATTGATTTAGGAATCTCAATTTAGCATACCCTAAAGACGAATACCCAATGCCAATGGCCGATTTGTTAAAAGATTAAGCAGTCAGACACCAAGTGTTATCCTTCATGGATGGCCATTCTGGTTATAATCAGATTAATATTGCGGCGAAGATGTGGCAAAAACCATATTTCGAGGGATGGGAGAAACAGGTTTATATTGTTGGGTTGTGATGTTGTTTAGGTTAAAAAATGCCAGCGCCACTTATCAAAGAGCAATAAATAACATGTTGCATGATATGATCGGCAAGAATATGGAAGTCTATATAGATGATATAGTAATCAAATTGACAGAAGTAACAGAACACCTCAACCATTGAGAGCATCTTTTGAAAGGATGCAAAGGCATAAGTTGAAAATTAATCCCTTAAAATGTGAATTCGGCGTATCGACTGGAAATTTCTTGGGATTTTTGGTACACCAAAAAGGGACTGAGATAGACAAAAATAAGGCAAATGCTATTATAGAGGCTAAGCCGCCAGATAATAAAATGAAACTACAGAGATTCCTCAGCTAAATTAATTTTCTAAAAAGATTCATCTCAAATTCAGCCGAAAAATTGCTATCTTTTTCTCCTTTACTACGAATGAAAAAGGAAGAGAAATACAGATGGGAGGAACAGCACCAAAAATCTTTTGATTCTATTAAAGAATATTTGGCAAACCCTCTAGTATTGATACCTCCCAAGAAAGGGAGGCCGTTAAAACATTACATATCGGTGGCCGAAAAGTATATTGGTATTCTCTTAGCACAAGAGAACGACCAAAAGCATGAGCAGTCGATATACTACTTGAGCAGGTTTTGTATTACCGGTCGAACAAAGGAATATGGCCATTGAAAGTTTGTGTTTAACATTGTATTACACGGCCATAAATTTGAGGCATTACTTAATAACTTCCACAGTATTAGTAATTGTCCCAACGGACGTGATCAAGTATATGAAAAGCAAACCGCATTTAAGAAGAAGAATGGGCAAATGGATTTTGGCGTTGTTAGAATTTACATCTGTCTACATCCCTCAAAAGACAGTAAAACGCCAAGTAATAATAGACTTCTTGGCCGGTCACCCTTTTGGCGATCCTACTTTGGAGGTTGATGTGGTGTATGAATCGAAGATGGTGGGACTGCTACCATCGACATTAATCTTTGACTATTCAAGGAAAGAAACGGCAAGCAGGGCAGGTATAATCATTATATCCCCAGGAGGAGAAAAACAAGAACACGCCTTCCAATTAGAATTTGCATGTACAAACAACCAGGCCGAGTACGAAGCCCTCATAATAGGAATTGACATTCTATTGAAGATGGGCACAAAAGAGGTGTTGTTCAAAGGGGATTCGCAACTAATGATCAACCAACTGGGGGCAAGTATAAATGCCATAGTTGGAAACTCATGTCATTGTATGCTACTGCCTGCCAATTGATGGAGGAATTTGATGATGTAACACTGTCCATGGCGACAAAATGAAGAGGTCAATGAGATGGCTTAGATAGCATCAGGATTGAATCCGTAGTAATTTTCAAAAGCTCAGGGAAGTCTATAGGGCATTTGAACCCGTAGTAATTTTCAAAAAGAATTATAGATTTCATAGAAGAAAAGGGTACCTGATCTGACTTTCGGGGGATGCTCGAAAGGAGCTTTGATGGCCGCCTTGCCCTTTTTCTTAGGGTTGGTCTTCTGGCCGACCGAAGGAAGGTTAACTGAAAGAGGGAGAGCTGATTCAGTTGGCGCATTTGGCCAAGAGATGTAGGAAGATAAATCTGAAGCAAAAGCAAAACTAAAATAATTGAACCACCAAGTATGGAAAGCTGGAGAGGAAAAAGGATTGTTTAGGCAATGAGAAATAGAAAATACAGCAGTCAAGCGCTCAAAATACTAGTTCACACGATTAATGTCCTTAGACTAAGCAAGATAGTTCTGAGGTATGGAGGTCGGTTCAAAGAAACAAAGACGAGAGCTGGAACGGTTTGGGCAGAGCCAAACTGCCGAGACAAAAAATTCAAGAAGTAGACCTCCACACTATATTTTTTATTGTGGTCAGGCATCCCTTTCTCCAGAGAACCAAAATGCAAGTCTCGGCAGACCAGATAAGAAGCCCAGATTGAATTCCATTTAAAAATGGCCAAAGGATCGTCGGAACTTTCAAAAAAACAAAAGATGAGAAATTCGGAATGACCAATTTTAACAAGAAAAGGCAAGAAAAGCATATCTGAACAATTGGGAGGAAGAGTGAAAATGAATTTGAAAGATTCGGCAAAGGAACGTGGTAGAATACTGGCATTCAACCAACATTTTCCATGGAAATGCAGATTCGCCATGGCTTATTTGGCAAAACAATCCAAGGAAATATTCCTAGACCCAAAACTGAAGAAGCCACAGAGGGCTACCCACATAAGCGAGATTTCGGCTAGCAAGACTGAAAAGACCTCTATAAAGCTAAGATAAATAAAAGGGGCTAAAGCAAGATTGCAACCACCAGTAAGGGCAATAGCAACCCGAGTATACTCTTTGGTGAGTTGGCCAAAAGCCACACACAAGCTACGACATAAAAACATCAACAAAAAAGAGAAATGCTCTTGGATATCAGGAACACAAGACTTCTTCTTTTCCTTGAGCATGAAGGTGCCATAGGCAACCCAACGTTAGAGTTATCGCAAGATAGGTTAGAAGAAAGGAGGTTTCCATTAACTGACTCACCGACTGTCATGCCCCAAATCCGAGATATGGAAATCTCGAGGATTTTTAGGAACCGACCTTTGGACCCACCTCGTGGATACGGATAAAGCACCAAAATGTCAACCCTTACCTAGTTGAATCAAAGTCTCAACGGAAATATAATCAACAGAAGTCTGTATAAAATAAAAACCATTGCCCAACCAAACACGTCGAGCAATGAACCCACAAGTAATGTAAATAAATTCCAATTACATGTCCTGCCCACATGGTTCTACCATGTTCCAAACAAACGATCATCCACGCATACACATGGTCCCACCATGTTACACAATAACCACATAGTCTAACTATGTTCCACAACAATCACCACATGGCCCCACCATGCTACGGCCAAATAACATATACTCATATACCACACACCGGTAACACAAGCAATCCTACTCCATTCGTGGTGCGAGTACTACACATGGTTATAATAGGCCAGCGTCTTTGCCTCCCTTCCTTGGTGATTTCCCATATCATCAAGTATTACAGACTCACCCGGAAGGGTGATCTACCATTCCCATGCTTGATGTGTGCTGCGGCTAGACAGTGGGGCATCCAGCCGAGACAGCCTGACAAGGTGTTACTTGAGAGGTCCTTCACATTCACGAACCTCACACTGATGAAGCTTCCCCATTATGCACATGAGCTTGAGCAGCAGCAGCAGCCACAACACCAGCAGCATCCACAAGAGCAGCAGCCTCACGGCGGGAGCCAGCTGATCAGCAACGCCGAGCATCTACATCTGCTGCACCAGGACCCGACTACGTTCCACGCCGAGGACCGTCAATCGAGGTGAGGCTCGCGGCCATGGAGAGGGCGAACTATCAAACACATCTAAGGATGAGAGATGCAGTTGCAGCAGTTGCACAGGAGCTCCGGCGGACACGAATGCAGATGTCTAGGTTGCAGAGAGCAGTCGATGCTACCTACCACTTCCTACAAGATACCTTCGGCTGTGGTCGTGTTGCAAATACTGCACCTCTTGCCAGCATGCCACCAGCACCACCTCCAGTAAGCAAGCGATAGCTGTGTCCCTGTTCTGTTCATTGCTAAGTAGCACCACCATCTCCTTTTGTTATACGTCCTTGATGTACCAGACTTTATTTTTTTGTAGTTGTCTTTTGAGTTGGGCTATAGTTAGGCCCAAATGATGTGAGGAACTAGTAGTCGCTTTTAGTGAATTATTTCGAGGATGAAATTCTTTTAAGGGAGTTAGACTGTAATGACCTGAAAACTTAACTTCAACAAATTAGGATTAATGATGGAACAAATTTCAAAATAATTAAACTAGATCCACTCACAGCCTAGATTATGCCGATTAAATCCCTGAGCTCAGAAAGTTAGGTTAAGTAAGAAAATAAATAAAATTAAATAGTCAATCTGAAAGATCAATTGATAATTTAGGGATTTATTAAGATTTAATTAATTAAATTAATTAATTAATTACACTCGTAGATTTTTGAGATCCAACTCAGCCTTAATAACCAAAGCCCTCAAGTAGTGGCACTATTCACAGACTACCTATAAATAGAGCACTTTGGCTCATAAAACACAAATCTCATTTTCTCTCTTCTCTCTTCTCTCTCTTGGGATTTTGAAGCCATGAAGGAGATTTGGAGCTCAACGATGAACTTCCAAGTTTCGGAATGCGCCACAACTCAACCTCGACTCTCACGACTACACCCCAAGTTAAATAACCTCCTTTGATCGTGTATTTCGGTTGTGTTTTAGTGTTTGGACCTCAGAGAAGTGTTATATGCATCACACCCTCCTTCTTATAGGGGGTGAACCAATTGTTTTGTTGCATGTGGTACCCTGAACTTCAGACCAACAAATTTGACATGCATGAGGTCAACCTAACCCTAGATGTAGAGGAAAAAGAGGGAAAACCCTAAATCCCTACCTAAGACCCACTAAAAATAATATCAAACCATAATCGAACTTTCCTGGGGGTGAAATCTAACTCCTAGCGAAATTTCAATCTCAGCAGACCTTTCCCCAGCATTGGCGCACAGACGAGGTCACTGAATCTCAGAGGCCAAAATGGGCTCTAGGGAATTTTCTCCGAAGAAACTTAGGCGCACCGAAGTAGGTCGCCGAAGCCTCCCTTAAGCGCACCGACGAGTTTGCTGAAATATAAAGTGACCAAACCAACTTGACTTTTCGTCTATCGAGATCCATTTGGACCAAACCCAGAGATGTCAAATAATTTGGCACACTTTACCACATTTAGGCGCACCGAGAGGTCGCCATTGACCCCGCCAAGCCATTCTACAGGTCCAATTGGAGTGATTCCAACGGGAGCACGTGTATCTTGACTAGTTACATGCATATAGCCTATTTCTGGGTTAGTTAGACCTTTAGTGTAAAATTCGACCCCTCAACCCGAAAATCTAGTCAGACTAGTTGGGCCAAGCAATAGGAGTTTTTGGGAAAATGGGTAAGCATAACCCCCGAACCTTCCTATTAGCTTAGTGCCATCATGATGCCCATGCTGAGATATAGTTGAACAAAGAAATGCTTCATTTAATTGTTAAAGTGTGAATTTAGGCATATTGAGATGCCCCTGATTTCAATATCATAGAAATGAGATTGGTTTAGGCACATGGTTGCCTTTCAGGTGAATGGATGACAAACGAGTAACATGGATGGGTAATTGATGCCAGTGTGCTCAACTTACCTCAAAGTTAACTGTAAATTTATATTATATTTAGTTTCTTGTTATTAGTGCTTAGAAAGACTTTTAGTTAGGAATTGATTTTTTTTGTTTCATATATACTCTTAGTAAACTAGGTTATATATTCTTATTAGGTAGTAAGTGAGATATATGCGCTATATTACTTAGTAAGTTAGATTATAGGATTCATTGTTGTTAGTAAGTTAGTTATGGGACAGTGCCCATTTGATTGATTGCGTGAATATATATGCCTATGAATTATTGAGTGTTGCATTAACTAAAGAATGTGAATTGAATATTACATATGGACTTTTCGGCTGTGATAGCCTGGTCTTATACCCCTCTTGACACAAAGGGTTTAGACTGACATCTGGGATATTGACTTAATAACTAGTCAGCCCTACGAGAGGACACTATGGTCGGACTAAGCTGAGTGAGCGAACCCACATAAGGAACCTCTTCAGTCTTGAAGTGAGGCAATTGCCCAAGGATCCGCACGTTGGTGTAAACTTGGGAGACAGCTAGGCCATGTATATCCCCTCTGTTGGATTCTGAAGATGTATGAATCCCTGAGGGATACCGCTACAAGTCTTGGTTGAATGACCCGTGATAAAACATTAGTGAGGGGGATTGTGCCTCTTAGGTTGAAAGCCCTTAAGACTATGCGGTTCCCATATAATAGTCCTATTCCTTAGTCCGTTCATACGGGGGGTGATTTCAGGTTGCTTGAACACCCTGGGGCGAATTCAGGTTGCTAAGACACCCTGGATAAAGATCGAGATCGCGCAGCATCATACAATATTTCACAACTTAGACAGCTTAACATTTCTCTTGCATTGCACGTCCATGTTGATATTATTGGAAGTGTCACTTGTATGATGCACTTGGCCTAATTCTCAGACTATAAAATCAATGCATGTAGTGTAGGATCGTAGACCACTGAGTATTACTCTGTGAGGATGGGAGAGAATTATTATTGCATGACACAACTGTACACTTCACACACATATTATAATTTATTACACAATTGTACACGTCTGCACTTTTTCTCAAATACTGAAAAAAGAGTGAATGCCCTTCCTCGAAGGTTTACTCATTCGGACTTCCATCTTATAGATGTCATTTAATATTTCAAGTTCAGGAGCTTAGACGCGGCATGAGGAGACTCGGTTTGGGTAGCATACTCTGAGAGACATATGGTATAACTAGAAGTAGATTTTACTTCATTTGCATTTGCTAGTTTAGCATTCATTAGTAGTTACTTATATCTTGTAATGACCCGGACCCTTAAGAGAATTATCCCTAAATATTTAAGTTAATTATATTGGGTGCATTTAGTGAAGTTGA
>JAUPMG010010145.1:0-15699 GCA_031762675.1 Pachysandra terminalis
GTTGACGGAATCAAAGTAACCATCCCGGTCAGCGACCGCGGCTAAAGCTTTCATTATTTGTAGTGGGACTGTCCCGGTTTGTAATTTGAATTTTAAATAACTATCTGGACTATCCTAGTATGAGATTTGAATGTTACATAACTATCTGGAATATCCCATATGGGATTTGTATCTTAAATTTCCCTATTTGGATTGTCCCTGTAGACACCCCAATTTGCAAGAAAAATTTGTTTTTTTTTATCTTTGCAGTTTCTGAAGGTTTGAGCTTGGCATTTCGGTAAGGTTATCATCATCCTTAATCCCAAATTCATTTGAACCTAAATTCTCACTGAAACCCCGAAGTTTATGAAATTACCAAAATACCCTCAGTGGATCCCATGTGCTTTGTCGTTCCCCAAATTCCATTTTTGACTGAATAGGTGAATTCTAGGCATAAAATGTGTTACAACGAGTATACAATCGTCTAGTTTCGAGGTCGTATGATAAAATGACCGTTTTACCCCTACTATCGGTTTGGGTCAAATTTGAGACTTTTGGGCATCAAAAAAATATTCCGACTTTGGATTTGATCTTTTCATGCAAAATCCTCCCAATGGCTGTAATTTGGTCGACTTCTAAAATCGGTGGTGAGAGGGGTATTTTTGGTATTTACTTTTAATTGAGTTTCAAATAAAAAATAATAATAAATATGTGATCAGATTAGGATCAATCCTAGAAGATTAGATTTAGAACTAGGATTATGATTAAAATTAAAAATGGATTAGACTTAGATTAGGATTAGTTAGGTTAGATTTTATAACAAAGAATAAAAAGAGAGGAGAGTTTGTGATATTAAAGGAAAAGAGGAGTGTGAAATGAAATATGAAGAAGATGTCTTCTTCTTCCTCACGACTCCTGTGTCTTCACGGAAGAGAGAGGCAGTGGAGAAAAAAGGAGATGGGATTCAAGAGATAAGGGAGAGAAAATTTGGGGATTAGAATAAGAGGAGAACAAGGTGAAGATAAGGGAGGGGATGGGTTTTAGATGAGTAAAAAAAGGAGTCGTTCTTAGCCATCCATGGCTATAAAATGGGGTTGAGGTTGAAGGAAAAGAGGAGGAGAAAAAAAGAGGAGGATTTTGGGGAGAAGAAATACGTCAAAACTAGCCCCTGTTCGAGTCCATTTCAGTAACCAAAACCAGCCCTTGTTTGAGCTCAGTTCAGACAGCCAATACCAACCTTTATTCAGCCAATTTCTCAGGCCAAACTAGCCCCCGTTCGAGTCCATTTCAGCAACCAAAACCAGCCTTTGTTCAGCCAATTTCTCAGGCCAAACCAGTCCCTGTTCGAGTCCATTTCTGCAACCAAAAGCAGCCCCTGTTTGAGCCCAGTTCAGCCAGCCAATACCAGCCTTTGTTCAGCCAACTTCTCAGGTCACAAAACAACCCCTATTTTGATCCATTTTCAGGCCATAAGCCTCCCTCTGTTTTGATCCATTTTCAGGCCATAACCCTCCCTCTGTTTTGATCCATTTTCAGGCCACAAACTAGCCCCAAAACAGCCCCTGTTTTGATCCATTTTTAGGCCACAAAACAGTCCTTGTTTAGATCCGTTTTCAGGCAAAAACAAGCTCCGTTCGTCCCTTGCTCAGGCCAAAACCAGCAACGACTTCCACAGCCTCGGTTCTGGTCTGTTCTCCGGTCAAACACGCCCCTTCTTTCGTCCCTGTTCTGCAGTCCGGCTAGATCCAAACGACCATCTATTCTTTATTTCGCCACTAACTTTCTTCCCCGAACGACCATCTATTCTTTATTTGGCCACTATCTTTCTTCCCCGTCAATTAAACGTGACCCGAAAGATTCGAGTTGACGTTGCCGCTCCAAGCAAAGCCAATCCAGAAGAACTTCAAAGGTTAGGAAACGCAACCCAGCTACTACAGGGATTTTAATTTTAATTTAATTATTTAATTATTTTAATTTTAATTTAATTATTTATTTATTTTTATTATGATTAGAGATATATTGAATACATAGCAAGGGGAATTTGTTTTGATGAATCTAGTTAAGTTAATGTATGTTTATAGCATTTTCGATTTGGGTGGATTTTAGTAATTTTTGTGCAATTTTTTTATAGATTTAATATCTTGGATAATCAAATGCTTCCTTAATTTTTTTTTTTTGTTTATTTTCTATAATTAATTTAGAAGATATGGGTTAGTTAGTTTTAGTGTTTTTTTTATTATTTTTTTATTTTTTAAGCTTAGATTTTAAGATCTCTTCTACTTTTGATTTTCTGGATTTTTAAGATTTTAGAGTATTAGTTTATTTATTTGTATAGTATTAATCATGCAATTAGGTATTTCTAGACTTTTCTTATTATTTTTTTAAATTAAATTTTTTTTTTTGAACTTATCTCTTTTAGGGCTAAGTTGGTTTGAGGTTATTACGTCTTAGGATGAATAGGAATTTTATATTCTTAGGAATTTTTTAAATTTTTTTTTAGGTTTTTTTAGTGTTTTGGGTTGTATTTAAATTGGTCAAATAAGATTAAATCAGGTAACCGGTTAAACCGGAAAAGAGTGGGTGCCTAACACCTTCCCGCTCTCTTAACTAAACCTCACTACCAAATTTGGTTAGACAAATATTAAAATCGTACTTTTTGGGTCTATTTTAAGATAAAAGACTAACCCACAGGTGACCATTCACACCCGAGCTCAATGAGTGGTGGCGACTCCTATTTACCTGACCTATCTGGGGTCCACCTGACCCGGGGTAGTTCACAGTCCTGATACGGGATTTGTATGAGAAATAATTATCTGGACAGACCGGTTTGAGATTTGAATGTGAAATAATTATCTGGAGAGTCCGGTATGAGATTTGAATTTTAATCAACTATCTGGATTGTTCCGGTATGGGATTTGAATTTTAAATAACTATTTGGACTATCCCGGTATGGAATTTGTATGTGAAATAATTATCTGGACAGACCGGTTTGGGATTTGTATGTGAAATAATTATCTGAACAGTCCGGTATGAGATTTGAATTTTAAACAACTATCTGAACTATCCCGGTATATGATTTGAATTTTAAATAACTATCTGGACTATCCCGAAATTAGATTTCAATGTTAAATAATTATCTGGAATGTCCTGTATGGGATTTGTATACTAAATTTCCCTATCTGGACTGTCCCGGTATGGGATTTGTATGTGACATAATTATCTGGACTGGCCGGTTTGAGATTTGAATTTGAAATAATTATGTGGACAGTCCGATATGAGATTTGAATGTTAAATAACTATCTGGACAGTCCGATATGAGATTTGAATGTTAAATAACTATCTGGATTGTCCCGTATGGGATTTGTATGTTAAATTTTCCTATCTGGACTGTCCCGGTATGAGGTTTGTATGTGAAAATAATTATCTGGACAGGGAACCAAAAGATGACTTGCTGTTTGAGTACTTGAAATGGGGCATCATTACAAAAATAGAAAAATAGAATCAAAGAAAAGAATTAAAATCAGGAAAATATTTTTTTCTGGAAAAGTGCTTGAGATAGAGCAATAGGATCACTAACAGTAAACAACAATTTACAAGAACACATACAGTAATGAAATGATCAAAATAAATGTGAAGTTTACAAGAAATGTAAACCACAAAAACACAAAAAATAAGAAGACAAGAAAAGCCAAGCAAGCAAGCAAATAAGAAAATCCAACAAGTTACCATAGAGTGTTACATCCTTCTACACAATAGTAGTATGTACCAAAAAATCCAGTGAATTCACAGAAGACTTAATTCAAAGAACATAAGAACAAACTAAGGGGAAAAAAACGATAAACGAACTGGAACATAAACTCACTATAATGAATCAGTAATATCAAAAGCAAAAGCTGTTTAGTTTCTACTTATATATATCCATACGTTTGCTATCTCTTAATAGAAATACTAAGATTCAAAGAACGTACAAAAACATGCAGGAATAAGAATAGAATTACTAAACTAAATAAACATGTTTAGACATCAAATTAAACCCGCATCACTAAATTGGTGACGTCTATAAGCCGGTAGGTCAGCCACAAGGGGAGGAGCTTATAGCCGGGGAACCTGGGGTCAGTATGTGGAGTCCAGTGCTTCGTTCACTAAAAAATGATGACTTCCTAAAATTTCACTAGTGATGGACAGTTTTATCTAAGTTATCTTAACTTGATCCTATAAGCTGACTTGTGCATCAATGTAGATCAACTCCTATCAATCGATCTAATGTCATCAAATATATATCAAATTAAGCTAATTCAAATCAAAACAACAAACCACATTAAAATTCTTGAAATCAAAACAATAAAATTAAAGTAAGAGCAACATTTATTAAAAGCTTAAAACTAACCTTTAGCAGAAGAAACTCTCGAAGGCCTCTTGCTTTGCATAACTAAATTAGTGACGTCTATAAGCCGGTAGGTCAGCCACAATAGGAGGAGATTATAGCCGGAGAACCTGGGGTGAGCATATGGAGCCCAGTGCCTCGTTCACTAAATAATGATGAATTCCTAAAATTTCACTAGTGATTGACAGTTTCATCTAAGCTAATTGTAGAGATTATAACCTTAAAAAAAGAAAAAAAAAATTATTAATTGGATGTTTTCTCTTTGTTGGGATCAAATCAAACATTAAAAAGTTCTATAAAAAATGAAATCAATAATATATTAATCGAAGAACGACGAATCCATTCAAAAAATCTAGCCTAAACCCTAAAGATTTTGGAATCAAATCCCAACCGAACCCATTCGAAAACCCTCTTTTCTATTTGTCAAAAAACCAGCAATCCTTTTCATCATCTCAATTCGCCCAACTCATTAGAACCCTAGAAAAACTATTCAAATCCTATCTGAAAACCTAACCAAAACCTGTTCATCTTGCCCCAAATTTGAAGAAAACCCCCATCTGTAAACCTTAGACTTGCAAAGAAACCCACCTAAAAAATACTTCTCTTTTCACAGTTTAATTGACATAACGGCCAAATGCTCAACAAAGTAAACATAAAATCCAGCATTATCACAGAAACATTGGGGAAACAAAAGAATATTCACAGATTTCTAACAAACCCAACTTCACATAGTCAATTTCTACTGAAACGCCGCAACACTAAGCTTCATTATTTTCACAGATTTCAGATGAATGAACAAACCCCACAGTAAACCAGCATTTTCACTTTGATATTAAGAGAGGAAGGAACAAAAGCTGGTGAAATTATTGGAAGATTCAGAAATTTGATATCATCCTTGCCTTTCTACAGACGAAGAAATCCCAAATGTTAAGATTCTTTGATGCCTCAGATGTTTAGGACAGTCTTCCAAACAGTTCCTCAGCAGAAGATTCCAGAAAAAATGGGGTCCTCTTCTTCTCAAGTACGGAGAGGAGATAAAGTCCGGCGACGCCGACGGTGGCAGGATTGGAACGCAGTGGCTGCTAGAACCGGTGGCTCGTGCTCGGTGGAATCGAGTCTCCGCTGATTTTGGCGCGATTTTAAAACAAAAATTTTGAAATGATAAAAGACTGGAGGAGAAGGTTAGACAGACGTTAGGGATAACATCCGGCGACGCCAACGGTGGCGGGATCGGAACGCAGTGGCTGCTGGAACCGGTGGCTAGTGCTCGCTGAGAATCGAGTCTCCGCTGGTTTTGGCGCGATTTCAAAACACAAATTTTGAAATGATAAAAGAGTGAAGGAGAAGGTTGGATGGTCGTTAGGATAACGTCCGTCCAAACGTTAGAAGCCGGCTCCGTTAATCAGGTAAGAGGAGAAAACGTTTTCTCCTTGGGGTGGACCCCACCGCCATGTGTCGGCACGTCGTTAGGTTAGCAGGGATGATAGTAGGAACGTTAGGAGAGGATCCGACTCCGTCGACGCTAGGAATGACGATAGTAGCAGACTCGGAAGAGAGATCAGAGTTATCTCCGGGCGAAAACCCTTTCAAGAAAGAATCCAAAACCCTAGAGGAGACGCCATGGATCGAATACGCAGTTCACCAGGCTTGGATTATTCAGAGAACCATCGAAGAGACCGTTGATTCCGCCATTGAAGTCTCTAGATCTCGGTTTTCTGAAATTCGCTCCACTTCATCAGCTCATCTTCATCAAACCCTAGTAAATTTTAGAAACTTCAATTTTTTTTTTTTTAAACCTCATTTATCTTTATCAATTCTCTGTAGTTTTTGATCTTATTTACCATGTTTTATCTGTACATCGAAATCGATTAGTGTCATTTAAATCCAAAACGTGTATTGCAGGAAACTCTGAAAGATATTAAGTCCGAGTATAATGCTTACGAGGATATTTTCTTTGGAAAGATTAAAGGTCCTCTCTCTTTTTTTTTTGTTGGTATTATTCATTTAAATGATCACATAGTTAATATGGGAATCTGTTCTCAGTAATAGTGTTTTATGTTGCAACCATACCATTTTAGTGTATTTGTTTGTTGTTGCAGAGGGTTTTCTTGTCGCGGCTTCACATCGAACAGCTACATTTGGGGTTGCAGCTGGGTTAGGATTTTTGATTATGAAGAGTATGTTTCACATGCCCTTCTTTGATAGTTATAGTTGAATTATCCATTAGTGTCTATTTAAGAAGTTAATTATGCATGTATTATATGACCCAGAATGGTATGCTGTATTGTTGATTAGATAAAATGGAATAAGGAATAAAGCAGAATTACTATATTAAAATTGAATCATCTACAAATACATCCCGTTATACTCCCTCTCAATACTCACCAAAGAGTGGCTTTCTTCCTTATGGTGGGTCTTAAGGACAAACTCCTCACTATCGACAATCTGAAAAGTAGAGGGTGGCATTTACCCAACAGACGTGCAATGTGTAAAGGGGAAGAAGAGACGGTTGATCACCTTTTTGTGCACTGTTATGTGGCCTCTAGATGCTGGTCTTCTATCCGTGCTTGATTCAACCTTGGGTGGGCGTCGTTTGAGCAGTTTAAGGATAGCATTATTGATTGGGGAAGAAGGAAGGTTAAGTCAATGAAGAACATTCTTTGGAATCTGGGACCGGGGGCAATCACGTGGACTCTTTGGAAAGAAAGAAATGCTAGAATCTTTGAAGGCAAGGAGGCTACTGTCGATATTGTTGTGAGGAGGGTATTCTCTTCTCTGTTTTTCTGGGCTTCGGGGCAAACATATTTGGGAAATATTTCTTTCTCTAATTTTTTTCAAGGGGACGATGCTGTGTGGAACAGCCTTTGCTGAATTGTTGGGAGGCTTGTGTATACTGTTTGTGTACAGTGAATAGCCACTCGTAACTACTTTACAAATATAAATATATAATTACACTTTACCGATAAAAAAAAAACATACTCCCCAAATATAAATTACCGTAAAGAAAAAGAATAAGCCTCCTCTATCTTCTGAAAAGATACATATATATATTTTTCATTCATCAGTTCAACTTTTGAAGTTGGAGGAAAAATTGAAGTTTTTAAAGCTTGCCCGATTTGGTGATGAGTGGTTCCAGTTTTCATGATCTATTGCATGATTATGCCATTAGTTGGTCATCAAGATTCTTATACTCTCATTTTGTGTACATTCATCATTTTCAAAATTTCTATACCTTGAATATGTTGGCATTGACTGCACGAATTAGGTGATGCCATATTATCCATTTGTATTACCTGTTTTTATGTAAATACACTTGATTATGATTTCTAAGAATCACGTGCCTCCACAGACGGCATGCGTTTGTCGGATTTCTGGGCATACATCAAGATATGCTTAATATTTAAAATCCTGAGGTAGCATATAATATTCAAATGTGTTCAACAACTTAACCCACTAGAAATTAATCCATTCCTTTTGGTTTGATCTCCATATCTCTTTCTCTATATATCTATATCCATGGGTGTGTGTTTGTCTCTCTCTCTCTCTCTCTCTCTCTCTCTCTCTCTCTCTATATATATATATATATATATATATATATATATATATATATATCTTTCTAGGTTTTTCATGATTGTAACTTGTTTCTGCCATGCAGGGCCGAGTCGTTTCTTATACCACAACACCTTACGCCTTTTTGTGAGTGAAGAGGTAAGCATAAATAATACTACCTGCAGTTGAATATTTTTCTCATGATTTATATTTTTTTTTCCTGCCATTATGTAGCATCTTCTGCCTAATTGTTTAGAAACTTGTCTTGGCTTTTGAAAATAACTATGAATGACCCTCAATCAAAGACTGTTATTTTTGAGATTTGTTCATTTATTTTCTCTTTCAAAAAGCTGGAAGAGGGGGAAAGAATCTATTAAGTGTAAAAAACTCAACTTTCTGGAATTAGAACATTTTATGAAAATTGGAAATTTGGATGGTTCTCCAATAAATAAAGAAATGGATGAGAAAAACAGGTTTGGTGTGATACGGACACCACTTTTGGAGCCCATGTCCCCTTTTGATCATATCATAGGATTTTGAGCAATTTCCAATGGGGTTTACATGGTTGTTAAGATGAATGGAATTGTAAAATGATTCCTATGAATAATAGTCTACTAGTATTGTGTTTTTGATTCTTATTTGGCATCCTTTAACGGGAAGACTTGAAAAGGTTGGAGACCATTTGAAGGACCACAAATTCATGAAAGCATGTGTAGTTTGTGCCAGCTTGAACCCAACCCGAAGTAAAATAATGTTTAGGTTGGGTTCTGGTTCAGTGGTTTTGGGTTCAGTTCGGCCAAGCTGAGTTTGGGCCAACTAATTTTAGTTTGGGCTGAGCCTGAACTGATTAGAGCCAGTCCCAACCCATCCTATTTACAGCTGTACCCCTTTCCTACCGCAAAGATTTCCCTATGTTACTGGTATAAAAAAATGTAGAACAGAAAAAAGTATGGCATGCATGGAATCACCAGTTGTATTTAATGTTCATGAAGTTTATTGGATATCATTCCGGACAATAATAACACTATTGGACTTTTAAATCTTTAATGGGTTGTGATTGTCTATAAGCATCTTTGTTCCAAATCTCCAGTCCATGGCATAGAAGCCTTAAAGATTCCAAGGAAATGTTACATTGGGTTTTGACAGAATTATAATCAGCAAATCGAGCATCTTTACAAGATGAGCCTGAATGTTGTTAGAATACCTGACTGGTTTTTTTTACTCTCCTTCTTCTTGGGTTGCAGTCTTTGCTTTCTAGAGCCGATGGAAAAGTGAAGGAGTTGCGGCAGTCAATTGACCTCTTGAAAGGTGAAAGTGAGAAGTTGGAGGTAATCCTTTTTTCTGCTTCTCTAGTGTTTGTTTGATATCTATGCATCTTTCTGGTACTTAAAAGAATGATTTTGTCTTGTTTATCAAGTGGTTCTTATGTTTCTATTCTTCTACTTCCCTTTGCCTTTTGTACTTATTTTTCATTTTTTTCCTCTCTCTCTCTCTCTCTCTCTCTCTCTCTCTCTCTCTGTACAAAACGGAAAGGGGTCTTTGATTTTCATTCTAAAGATTCAGCTGCTTCTAGGGCTTTTATCTTGATCAGAAATGGTGGGGATTATTTGACTGTTCTTTTGTTAGTTAGTAGTTATTATTTAACATTCAAAGCCAGTAAACTTATTGTTTGATGTAAATGACAAAAAGAGTTATTTAGGATCTGTTTGTTCCTCAGCAATTGGTGGTTGGAATTGACATTTCCTGCGAATTGCTTCAGTTCCAGGCATTCATTTGACTACACTATCAAGAATTAAATTCTGGAAAGAATCACAAGTCCTGGCATTCGTAGGATCAACTCCCATAAAAGGTTGGAAATTAGAAGTCCCATCAGTCATAGCCACATGGGAATTGGTTATGTTTGAACATTATGCTAAGAGTTTACTTTTATTATTGACCCCATAAAAGGCAACTTACGTTCCATCTTATTCTGAATTATAGTGATAGAGATACTCATTAGGTTAGAATAGCTAATTTTTTTTTTCCGGCAGGTCAAAGTAGCCAATTGATTACTAAGCATTAATTGTCATGTATATTACACTTTTATGTTGTTATATTACATCTTTAAGTTCAGTAACACTCTGATAATAACTATGACTATTGGGTCAGTGAGATGGTCTGCAGAAATCAGAATATTATATCATGGAACCTAAATTTCAGGAGATTTTTATTCAATGGAGAGATGGATTGAGCAGCAAATCTTATGGCAAAGCTTCAGGAGGTAAAACGAGGGACAGGAACTGATCTTAGAAAGTGGAAATGGGATGCAAAAGGTATTCGTTAAATCCTACTATCATGCTTTATGCCAGTCAAAGAGCTCATTTGAGATGGCTAAATTGGTATGGGGTTCCATAGCTCCTTCTAAGGTGCAATGTTTCATATGGACAGCAATGTTGAATAAGGTCCTAACTATAGATAACCTAATGATTAGAGGATGGGCCATCCCAAACAGGTGCAGCATGGGCCTCTCAGACTCGGAGTCCAGAGCAAATCTACTACTCCATTGTCCATTAGCGGATCATCTTTGGTGTATGGTTATTGATAGGTTTGAACTGAAATGGGTAAAATCTGGGAATTTAGTAGCCCACATGAGCAGTTGGGCTTGGAAGAAGGGTAAATCGAGGAAAGCTGCAATCTGGAACCTATGCCCTTCAGCCATTTGTTGGGTGATCAAGAAGGAGAGAAATCGGAGGATTTTTGAACGAAAGGAGAGAAATGCAGAAATGCTGGTGGACTAGGTGATATCCATTCTATTCTTTTGGTTAAGTAGATGTATGGCTTTCAGTGCAACATCCTTTGTAGATTTTGGTGGGGATGCGAGGAAGGTAATATGATCTACACTTAAGGAAGGTCTGGCTAGTAGGCTACCTAGTCTGTGATTTTGGTTTTTTCGGGGTTACGTATACGCTTTGTGTACATAAGGATGGACTGGGTGATACTTGTATAGTTATAAATATATAAAGTACTATACTTTTTCATTAATATAAATATACTTTACCGATAAAAGAAAAAAAAAACTACAACTAAAAAGGTAATTATACAAAAAAAACTACTGTCTTATCCCAATTTAAAGGGTCATTATAATAAAGTTTCCCACTAGCTTTATGTTTTTTTTTTTATTATTGTTATTATATATTGAAAAATAAAGATGGAGAATAAAATGTGTTAATTGGTTGATTTTTATTTTAATTTATTATTTGTTGTTCCTTTTTGCGTTAGGGTTGAATTGGTCCTAATTGGGTTTGATTTAAGTTTGCTATTCTTGACTTGTCGAATAAAATGAGCATATAGGGGTTAGATTAATGCTTATTACTTTTGTTACTCATGTCAATGGAAACCTAACCTAACTGACCAAACCTATATCCTCAGACACAAGATCAGTGGATGATATATAAACGAGCATCAACTCAAAGCAAGTGTCCTTAAGCAGTATCATCTGACATGTGGCAAGTGTATGGAAAGATCAGGATGCACCATTGAGTGGAATCCAGTAATCAAATGACCTTCAACTATCTGATTGTTTTATCTTATTTCCAAAACTTTTATCTAAGTTTTTCAAAGGTTTTCTACTGTAAAATAAAATAATGAAATCAAATGCTGCAATTATTTGACCAAGCTGATAGTTGACATTCTTGATCTTTTTTATGGGATCTACCAAATGTTGCTTTCTAATCCTTTTCAAAAGCAAGATACATTTTCTAAATTTGTTGCACTCCCTCAAAGGGTTCTTATGCACCAAACCCTAGGTTTTTCCATATATAAAATGGAAAGAAACATTAAAGTTATGCACATTTTAAAGATGGTCAACAATTTCCGAGTAAAAGTTTCTGTCTCGTGCAAACATTGGAATTTGAATTTTCAGGATTTACTTTCCAATTCCTGAGCACTTCCGAACAACAGAAGATATAGCTCTCGAGAATTCAAACTGTGAGAATTTTAGTTCTTGAGAATTTCTAAACCATATGAATTGTATTTCTCAGCCGATGACCATGATCATACTAGAAATCTCATTCTTTCTTTAACCTTCTTCATCTGCTTCCAAGTGTAGTTTGTTGACTAATGCCATTTTTTTACATCACGTTCTTAGTTGCAATGTAATGCCCGTTTTTATGATGACTTTGTTTTAAGTGAGACTATTTTGTGATATAATTTTGACTATGTAATTTCGTTTTCAGAAGAGGGCTTTACGAGCAGAGGAGGAATTCAAACGGGGAAGAACGAAACTTAGGTTTGTTTTAGATGGAGAATAAGTGACCGTCATTATATTTCCAACTCTGCATTCTAGATTCACTCTTCCCACACTTTTATTTAATTGCAGGCAAGCAGGGAAACAGATCGAAAGTGTTATTCACTCTGCTTATAAGATCAAAAGACAAGCAAGAGGTATGCCACTTCTTAAAAATTGACCTCAAGCAAATTCAACTAGTTTGGATGAAATATTCTTCTGCATATATCTCAAAGATCTGTTTTATTTTGCATCAGGTTTGAAAGATGACCTTGGAGAGCTCCCTAGCAGAGAAGCATCTCGATTCCGGTCACAGGTTAGTTTCTTGTGCTGTTATCTGAGGGTCTTTCAGGTTATTAGACTTTTGTCTTTTATATTTTTTATTTTTTTCTCCTCTTTTTTCATTTGTTAAAAAAAAGATGAAATTTTATTCCCAGTTTTCACATGCTTGCATGTCGGGGGTGCAAAGACGTCCCTTTTTCCTTTCTTATGAGCCTAGCCTGAGCATGGAAAAAAGCTCATTATCTTAACGAGCTTGAGCTGAGCTTTGCTAGGCTCGGCTCGGTTAAAGCTCGGTTCGGTTTGTATATAAGATTATTCATCCATATTCATATATTTTATATTATATATTAATATTAAACAAACATGTCATAATATATTATATATAGTAATAATCATCAACTATTATATTAGTGTATTTGTACCAAGCTAAGCTTTTTTGTGAGTCAAGCCTTTTATGAGCTGAGCTTTTTGCGAGTCGAGCATGATCATTGCTCAAGGTTTACGAGCCCGAGCCGAGTTGGGCAAAGCTCGGCTAGGCTCGGCTCGTTTACAGCCCTAGTGGCGACTGGGCTTACTAGGTTGGATGGTCCTCCTCTCTCTTCATCCTTCCCTTCCCTCCAGTTGTTCCTTTCTCTCTTATGCCATAGGGTTTCTTTTATACTTTTATTAGACCATGTAATTGCATTATAGGGTAAATTATAATAACACCCCTAAGGTTTGGTTAGTGGCCACGATTATCCCTTAAACATTGACCATGGTAATTACCTTCTCTATAGCCCAAAATCATGTTATAGTAATTTCCCTTCTATTAATGTTTTGTCCATAAAGCAATGGAATTTGTTAGTTGCTTATATTAGCATATTTTCATGGATGAGAACACCCTTTTGTACAACAAGCCATTGTGGTCAATGTATCTAGCTCATTCTTTAGGGAGTTTTGGCACGAAAATTTTGTGCACAGTCTATATCTAGCTTATTTTTTTATTAATATTTTTTTGCTTTTAGAACTTTTTTTTCCTTTAACTACATTTTTTTTTATATTATATTGTTTCCCTTTTCTTTCATTTTCTTTGGTTTGAATACTTTTTTTTCTATATATTTTTACCAGATTTCATTATTTCTTTCTTTCTTTCCATTTTTTTTTAATAATTTTCTTGTAAGCTATAAACTTTTTTAATAGATTCCATTGTAGTAGATTGTAAATTTATTTTGAAAATATTTTGTTTATTATCTCTCTCTCTCTCTCTCCAGATTTTGTTTAGAAAAAGATGAAATCCTTTCTTTGTTTTATCTCCTCAAGATCTTTATTTATTTAATTTCAAAATGTTTTGTATAGAGGGTGTACAAGTAAATTTATTTTTAATTTATATAATGTTAATGAATAACAGAAGGATATTATAGTCAAATGATTGATTTCCACAATGGATCATTATATCCCCTTCTGGTTTGGTCTAACAAGGTACCTGTTGTCATGGACAAGGTTTGAGGGGTAGTTGTGACCATTACACTAGACCTTAGGAGATGTCAATTTGATTTACCCTATGTTGTAAATAATTTGTACAATTATATACTTATAATGTTCTATTAACTAATTCATAAACCCTATCTAATTTAGGCGCTCTGTTGGTTCAAAACCTCATCTAAGCAAACTACTTGAAACCCATACAGGCACCTAGTTCTGTCTAGTCTAAGCTAGTATATCTCGGTCCTTGAAAACGTCTGATCATAAAGGTATCGTAAATATTTTTGGCATTTGGATAGCTATTCCACCCATTTCGTCGAGATAAATAAGACGTATTCTATCGTAACTTGTTCCTACCAAGAAAAAAAGTGCAGCACCAATAAATCCATGAGCGATTATTTGTAAAATGGCTCCATTGAGTCCCGTATCGGTTATGGACCCAATTCCTATAATTGTGAAACCCATATGCGATACGGAGGAATATGCGTTCTAGTGCGTTGTAGATTCTTATCCAAGACTTGTATTATTTGATGTTGCCATGTGAATCGCTAGAAACATGTGAAGTGCATGGCCAACCCAATAACGAAAGTTTCGTAAGGGGACTGGAGCAGGTTGCCTAGGTGTGCCCCGATGAGGGCCTTTAACAACACTTTCTATGATGGTAGATACGAATCAGGAGAAGAGACTTTATTTTTGGTTATACACCTATTACCCGTGATGTAGCTAAAATGTAACTACGATGAGAAAAAATGGAAATGCTACTAAATTCATCAAAAAATATTATTAAATATGGAAAAAACATGTGAATTCATACTCCCAAGTCCTAAAAGGTTAGGTGGGAAATCTCAAATATGGGAAAAAATGTGTTTTTTTTTTTTTTTTTTTCTGATGTTTTTTCTTGCGGTTGTTTGTCCACTTTTTGTGGCCTAACAACTATGTACATTCTTCTCTCTTTTTATACTATCTTCATTATTCATCAAAAAAAAATCTCAAACTCTTAAACCAAATTTGATAAACTTGGTACAGTCGAGCAGCATTAAGGAAATAGTCATTTTATATGTCTTTAAGATGTTTTTTTTTTGTTGGATAAATAAAAACAAGAGTAAAATTATATAAATAAATTAAAAGGCAAAAGGTATTCTGGTCTGCCTCACCAGGTTTAGTTGGCTGGTGAGGTAGGTTTAAACCGGACCGATTCAGTCTGGGCCGGCCGGTCCGTACCGGGACTGGACCTAAATGGTTCGGTCCCAAACCACGGTACAAACTTTAGTATTGTGGGGTTATGGACCTGACCGGTACAACCGGTAATTGGACTGGCTGGTACAACTGGTCCGGTAATTTTTATTGTTTTTTAATTTTTTATTTGTGTATTTGACTGTCCAGACCGTTTCGATCTGGACCGGTCAGGTACCGCCGGTCTGGCCGGTCCAAATATTTTTAATTTGAATTTTTAACAGCCGGTCCAAATCTTTTGTACTGTCCGGCCGGACGGTACCGCCGGGACCGGTCCCAAGCCTTTAAACCTTGCTGGTGAGGCAAGGCCTTTTCTGCCACGTGGAAGAATGATGTGACCAATCTAGACCGTCCATCTGACCCCTCTAGATCAAATATATGGACCCGTATAAGCCCTATTGGTACATGTGTAATAGGTTTTGCCACATGTATCAGTAGCCATCCTATTTATTAATGTTTCTTAAGTTTTGCACAAAGAAAGACGTTAGTTTTAGGAGAGCTCTTTTTGGCACGAAGAAAATTTCTTTAGGTCTGAAACTTAGTATGT
>JAUPMG010010165.1:0-15699 GCA_031762675.1 Pachysandra terminalis
TGGATTCGATACCCTACTCCTCTATACTTGCTAGTATAGTTAATCGGAGAGGATTTTGATAGCGTAAATCCAACGACGTAAAAAAACCGCTTATCAGGAGCAATTCCAATGCTCGAGTGGAAACTGTTGTTGTAAGGAAACTCTACCAGAGGTAGATGTTCTCCCCAACTACCGCTGAAGTCCATCAAGCATGTCCTCCAATACTTGGTTCCCTCTCTCTATCTGGCCATCCATCTGCGGGTGATATGCTGTACAAAGGTCTAACAGTGTGCCCATAGCCTTCTCCAATCCTTCCCAAAATCGCGATGTAAACAAAGAACCGCAATCTGACACAATAATCACAGGATCGCCATGAAGTCGCGCAATCTCTTTAACGTATAGTCTCGCGATCTCCTCGGCTGAAGCTGAAATATTCGCTGGTAAGAAGTGGATTGATTTGGTTAACCGGTCCACGATCACCCAAATCGATTCCATGCTACCTCGTGTCTTCGGCAAACCGACTACGAAGTCCATGGTGATGTGCTCCCACTTCCACTCCATTATAAGCGAAGGTTGTAGTAATCCTGTTGATCTCATGTGCTCGGCCTTAAACTACTGATAGGTAAGACACTTTGCCACGAATTGTGCAATCTCTCTCTTCATACTCGGCCAGCAATAGTTCACTCGCAAGTCTCGGTACATCTTGGTACTTCCCGAATGAATGGAATACCGCGACTTGTGTGATTCCTCCAATATCTTTCTCCTGAAGTCCTGATCCTCTGGAACACAAAGGCAACCCTGATATCTGATCAGTCCGTCTGATTGTACCACCCACTCAGGCTTACTGTCATCGACTACTAACAACAATCCGTCCTTGTCATCCATCTGGAAAGCTACTATATGATGTTCAAACGAAGGTTTGGCTACCAAGCAAAAACGGTAACCATAGTTCTGCTAGTTCATTGGCTAAACTCTCAACTCTGCTAAGGTCTCCTGAAGACTCCATTCCTGGCACATCAACTAAGCTAAAACCCGTCATGGTTTACAGCTCAATGCATCAGCTACAACATTTGCCTTCCCAGGATGATAGTGGAGTGTCGAGATGTAGTCATTAACCAACTCCAACCATCTTCTCTGGCGCATGTTGAGATCCTTCTGAGTGAATATGTACTTCAGACTCTTGTGATCTGAATATAGTTCAAACTCCTCTCCATACAAGTAATGCCTCCAATGCTTCAAGGCAAAGACAACCGTGGTCAACTCAAGATCATGAGTAGGGTAGTTGCGCTCATGAACCTTAAGTTTTCACGAAGAATATGCCACTACACGACCATCTTGCATAAGCACAACACCTAAACCTTGCAAGGATGCGTCAGTGTAAACTTCCGTCTTCTATCTAGCCACCTGTATAACTAAAACTGGGGTTGAGGTCAACCTCTTCTTGAGCTCCTCAAACACCGATTCACATCTCTCGTCCCGAACAAACTTCACCTCTTTCCTTGTCAAGCAGGTCAATGGTGCTGTAATGGTGGAGAATCCCTCGATGAACCTCTTGTAGTACCCTGCAAGACCAAGGAAACTCTGAATATCTGCTGCGTTCTTCGGTTGCTCCCAACCGAGAATAGCCTCAACCTTAGCCGGATCCACGGAGATGCCACTCTGGATACTACGTGACCAAGGAATCTCACTTCCTCTCTCCAAAAATCGCATTTCTAATTGGCATACAATTGGTGATCATACAACGTCTATAATACGATCCGCAGGTGTTGCTCATGCTCCTCCTTAGACATCGAATAAATCAGTATGCCATCCACTAAGATGACAACAAACTGATCTAGAAAATGCTTGAAAACTCTGTGCATCAAGTCCATGAAAGCTGCTGACACATTCATCAACCCGAGTGGTATTACTACGAATTCATAATGCCTGTATCGAAGACGAAGGGCCGTCTTTTGAATATCCACCTCTCGAATCAGCAACTGGTGGTATCCCAATCTCAAGTCAATCTTTGTGAAACACTGAGCTCCTCTCAACTGGTCAAATAGGTCGTCGATCCTCGCTAAAGGGTACTTGTTCTTCACAGTCACCCTGTTCAACTGTCTGTAGTCGATACAAAGTCAAAGTGATCCATCCTTCCTTTTCACAAATATAACAGGTGCACGCCAAGGAGTACTTGGTCTAATGAAGCCTAGTGCACTCATTGCATCTAACTGCTCTTTCAACTCGTGTAACTCAATCGGAGCCATCCGATAGGGTGCAAGTGAAATTGGAGAAGTGCCAGGCATGAGCTCAATACAAAAGTCTACCTCCCTTAGGTGGTAACCCTAAAATGTTCTGAAAATCCACGCCGAATTCTTGCACAGAAGGAATATACTCTAAGGATAGTTTCGATTCCCGTCCGCAACAAAAAGAAATTTAAACTGGTAGGCATTCTTCTCATTCCCAAGGAATGTCATATGACGTCCTCCAGGAAGATCGAATACGAATGTCTTCTTGAAGAAATTCACCTTGGCATGATAAGCAGAAAGCCCATCCATACCAAGTATCACTTCGAAATCAGTCATGTCAAGCACTACAAAGTCCGCTTCCAGGTTGAGATCATTGACTCTTATCACGCAAGAACGACATACTCGGTGTAGAGTAACGGTTCCTCCAACTGGTTAACAATATATAACGGATTCTCTAGACTACTGTGTCGCAAACCCATGAATAACATGCAAATACTAGAGATAAACTAATGTGATGCATCCGAATAAAATAACACACGAGCTGGGGTATGGAATAAAGCGATAGTACCTTCTACCACTGCGTTGGTAGCTTGGTCGTCCTGAAGAATCTCTACGTCAGTCAAGGCATTAGTTCTACCTTTCTGAGCTAGTCTAGGTGGTGCTAGTTTACCGTCTCTCCTATAACTCAACAATCACACTGAAGATGTCCCTCCTTGCCATAGTTGAAGCATACTTTGCATCTGAACTATTGGTCTTGAGGTGGTTGTGGCTATTTTTGAGCATCACGTGTAACAAACACTGCTACCGCCATGTCAATTTGTGGTGTACTAGCTGGCTTATCATCACATCGCTGTCGTCGATGGTTGTTCTTCTAATATGGATAGTACCGTCCTTTGTCTTTCTTGGGATGATCCTACTGTGCATAAGCTCTGTCCCTCGCTCCACGTGTCTGGTGCACTCGAGAACCTTGACAGGTCCTGACTCATTGCGACACAAATTTAGAAAGCATGGCCGGTCTCAGGCCCTCTTCGAACTTTGCAGCTTTATCTGCCTCCCTCGCTATCATGTGAGGTACCTCAATATCATAGTGAACCTCGCCTCGTACTAGCCCACAGAGTGTGTACCCTACTCCAGTCTCATGAACTCCGATGCCATCTGCCTCGGATAACTGCTTGGTAGGTAGTTACCCAAGAATTGGGTCTTGAATTGCTCCCATGTCAAACTGCAATTAGATTTCGTTCCACCATGTCCCACCAGTGGACCCTTCAGCATGAAAGTGGCCAAAGTCATTTGTTGATCATCTGGACATCCTATGGTCCGGAAGACTCTCTCGACGTCTAACAACCAATCTTAAGTAAGATGTGGATCTCCTAAGCCTTGAAACGTAGGTGGAGTAAGCTTTTTAAACTTCTCCAACCATACGATCGAAGCTCCTGTAACTCTCCTCTTATCAGTTAACGCTTGACGCTCCAAGTGGTCTCATTGCATAGTAGCCATGTCTCCCAGTATCTGGTAGACACCGGCTAGTTGAGGATCTGCATTAGCTCTAGCTCCCGAGGATGATCCCTCTCCAGTAGTAGTGGTAGTAGCTCTTCTCCTACCAGCCATCTACAGTCCAAGGTAAGCAATAAATCTACGAGTCTCTACATAGTGTCCGAATAGTAAACAAGCACTCACATCAATACAATCAAGCACGTTGTCAAACAGCAAACAATTCCTATTTGTATTTCTACGTTCCTTCATCCTAGCTTCAGATTTCTATGTGAGACCTAGGTACTATAGTCTTTTGACATCCTTAATTCTGAACAAACCTATTGCTCTAATTGGCAAACCATAAGCTCTGATACCAATCTATCACACCCCAAAAATCCATAACATGATTCCCTATGCAAGACGTCACGAATCTCGAAGTGAAAACTTTGGGTTCCATTACTAAAACGCAAATTGCCATATCGAAATAACAAGTAATAAAAGTAAACAAATACCTTTATTGATCAGAATATACAAAAGCTAATATAAAGCATAAATAATCCAAATAATCAGTCTATGACTTCAGCTGAGTCATGCCCCCAAAAAGAGTACAAAATTAACTAATGCTATTACAACTCAAATTCACCAAAATCCCTAATCTAGATGATGTAAAAAAATGTAAAATATGTAGCAGCAAGCAATCTAATCCAATGCAAAGTAATCCAAGTCCTAGTCCATCAACTTTCTCATCCCGCAACATAAGAAATTGCGTGAGCTTTGAATGCCCAGTAAGTTTATCAAACAATCATCCATCCATTTATGGTATCAATAGAGTCAATGTCAAGTCAAGAGTACAAGCATGCAATATAACAGATAAATATGATGTGTTTAATGATCATATGAGATGCAACGAATGAAGAATGCAGATGCTCTAGATGAATGCTCAAACAAGGAATGCAATGATAATAAGCAATTGAATGGGTTAGACTAATGTAGCCTATTAAGTGCCCTTAAACTTCACAAACCAAATATAATAACAAATTTCGAGCATAGGCCACTAGGAACAGCCGGATGTCCCCTCTTCATTCCGAGAGCTAACCCATGGCAGAAGGTCACCATTGTGCTAATTCAGAAAAGATGCTACTCTCGGATTTTCCAACCCAATGCTTATCTTAAGAATGTACAATTACTCAAGGTATTCCAACCTGCGTAGGAGCTCCCAAGCATCCAACCTTAGTTTAAGTCGGGATTTCAACCCACAAGGTATATAGTCAACCCGTAGGAATCCTAGAAAGGAAACCCTTTATTTCCCACCTCCAAGGCTTTCTTGACATTCTACATCAGCCAAACATGTATGCAACATATTATTAACAAATATCAACTCAATTCAAATCCTATATTCAATATTCAAGTCATGTCCAATGTCAAGTACAATCAAATCCAAGGTGATTGATGGGTACCAAACTATTATGGAGTTCTAAGATAATGTCTATGGTCTATCTTGAGTCTTAAAATTCAATTACTAAATCAATGGTACGAGTCCACATCAAATTCTAATCAAATCCCAAACCTGCTTGCATCTGGGTGTTCCATCGGTACCCTCACCAATGTACCGGTGGGTGCCACTGGGCCCCTTTTGCCTATATTCAAGGCCCTGTCGGTACCCTCACAGGTGTGTCAGTGGGTACCGAGGGTCGAATCTTTGTAGGGTGTCATCGGTACCCTCACCGGTGTACCAGTAGGTGCCGATGCCCCTTATTTGCCTATAATAGCTCCCCTGTCGGTACCTTTGTCGGTATACCAGTGGGTGTTTACGGGGTATGATATAGGGCTTTCTAGATCTCGGGATTTTCATCCTTTTGATCCCCAAATCAATTTTGGTCGATTCTAATGGTCTCAAATCTATCAATTTTCATGGTAGGACATATTAGAACATACCAAATCTATTTTTTTAACATATTAAACAACATCTCATGCAAATCAATCATTAAAACACATAAACAACCCAACAACATGAATATGAACACAATTAAATCATAAAGGAAGTATATAGTAAGATTTAACTTATCTAATCTGATCTCAGAGATTCAGATATGACCAGATTCTTCTTTTCTTCTCTCTTCCATCTTATTCATCATTTGCTCTCTTCCTTTGGCACTGCAACAATGGATCTAGGGTTTAGTTTTAGATCTGAACCCTTTTTCCTCTCTTTCTCTTTTCTCTCAATCTTTCCAGATTTGAATCCAACGATTTCTATTGAGATGAGAAGGGAAGAATATTTATCAACTTTCCTTCTCTCTCCTTGAGCTAATCCAACTCTAATTCCCACGTAGCCTTGTACGTGAAGAATTAGAATTCAACTTCTTAAATAACTGATAATACCCCCATTTAGATAATAATTATACTAGGGCCCAAAAATAATAACTGTAATTATTAAAATAATCCTTATACCAATATAACCTGCAATTTATATAGTTATATGCAAATAAAATACCTTATAATAAATTATAAGTTCAAGAACCTTTCTAATAGAGGATTTAGGTCACTACACAATGTTTATGGCCCACTCCTTTATGAGATTGTCAACTGTCTTGGAAACCCAGGCGAGCATACAATCCTTTATGATCTTCAAATCTGCACTTCTCTCTATTTGGTAGTGTGTTCAGTAGTCAATCACTAGCGAACAACGAGATTAGCTTCTCTTACCACACATGGACTTCAAGAGATGTACAAGGATCTCGAAGATCCCTTGGTGTTGGGGATGAAATTGGGCTAGTTGACCACTCATTTGAAGAACATCGAGGAAGCCTTGAAGCACGTCAATCGCCTGAAGGAATTAAAGGCTTCTTTTATGTCGCGTAGGGATTTACAATCCCGTGTGGTTGAGCACAGAGCGGAGGTAGAAACATTGAAGGCTCGACTTTTGGAAGTGGAAAAACAGTTACCTGAGATGAGGCGCGCCTAGTGGATAATAGTGACGAGTATTTCTCGACATGCACCTGGCTTGAGAGAAATCAGTTTATGAATGGCGTTCTTCTAGCGGACCTTTTGAAGAAGACATGATGATGTCTTTTCTCATTTCATCAAATTGCCATTGTAGCACTGCCCTTACTTTTAATATTTATATTTTTTCCTCTATCGTTGTAATCCTAACAAATATTTAATATATATATATATATATATATTCCTTTAATTAACGTATCTTACCATATTATAGATGAAGAGTCGCATTAATTAGTTTTCATGTCTTACGAAAACTCTTAAACATCTATATAAAGGGCCAAAGGTTAAGGAAATTTTACCTCCTTCGAATTCTTTCATACTCTGCTTTTTGAACTCCAAGCTTAAGCAATTCTTGTATGATCCTGATGACCCATGGAGGTGATTTGGGCAATGTTTCTGGAATGGTTGCGATTCCTCGACCTCTTAAGGAATATTGTGAACAATGCTTCACACATCTTCGGGATCTGAAGGATAGCCATGCGTTTAACCCCTCGCTACTAGAGATTCATTGGTGTTCTAACATTCCTATCTTTCGGAGGCGAGAATAATCTTGATGAATGCTTACCCAGCGTTCTTTGATACTTTTCCAATGACTAGTCTCATATCTTTTCGCAGAATAAAATGGTTGGACTTCATCACTTTAGCGAATAAGATAACCTCATTATCTTTGGAAAGGACTCAGCCGTATTATGAGGGGCTATTTCGTCGTCTCCATCGCCTATCGTTGGATAATCATCTCAATTGTGGCTTCCTTCATGGCGCCTTGCTTTATTAGGCGCGAGGCTATTATGCAGTAATGAAAGAAGATAAACATAAGGAAGGAGCTTGTAACTATATCTTAATGACTATTCGGATGGATCCTTCTTATTCAATGGCGTCAGCTATAGAGGCAAAGGCCCGATTATTGGAGCATCAGATGGAAGGGATGCCGAATGATGTGTATCGTCCTCATCTTCGTGGAAAGGCACGCACCATAAGGAGAGAAGCTGATTCATATAGCTTGATGGGAAACAAAGAAGATGTCATTGCATGTCGTAAGGTCCTCTCTAATCGTATGCAATGCCTGGATGCTTTTAAGGCTCAAATAATAGCATTTTTGGTGAGATGCCCTCGGATCCTGCAAACGAGGATGATGATGATGAAGAATAGGCAGAAGTGAATGGTGTGCTGTCGTTCTCAGCCGGGTCAGCACCGATATCTAGTTTGTCAGTGTTTCTTTATTTTTTTATTTTTTTATGAAATATATTTCCCTTTCTACAAGAAAATTTTCAACTTAGTAATGAAAAGAAGTATTTTCACATCTTTGCACTAACAAAGTTCACGAAAACAAATGCAATCAATCATATGACTAATATCTATCAAAGCAAAAAGTAAGAAAAATGATACACGATTCACTCTTCATCAGGACACTCTTCATGGTATAATCTTTCGTCCGTTTGTTAGTGATAGGAATCTTGCTTGGTTAATCTAAGAGGTGTAACCCATTGGCAATGACTTTGCGCATATTGCAATCATGCCGGTGTATGAACCATTTTGTTATGGGTTTGCAAAATATAGGCTATACATGTTGTCGCTTTTCTTTCATGTCGTTTCTCCTTTCTTTTGTTCTTTGCTCTAAGCATTCTATTGTTTGTTGATTCAATATGAAGGAAACTAGTCCCCAACAGAGTCGCCAAAATGTAATAGGTTCTTTTTGTAATGTGTCGTCGATCAAACAGATTATTGACTCGATGGAAGCCTAAGTCGATTGTCGACCGTAACTCATCTTCAAAAGAAGAAAGGAAGAATAAAACCAAGAGAAGAATAACATAAGACTAAATCGAACTAGAAGGAACAAGGAGCCATGGTGTTTGGAGTATTGTGAGCACACTTCAGAGTCACATTTTCAGAAATTGTACCTTATCCCCAAATTTTGTTCTCTCTGCTTGGAAACAGAGGTTGCTATTTATAGCATTAAGAGAAGGGTAATGATAGGCAAATTCCATTTAAACCATTTCCTAACGGTTTTCAAAATGTTAATCCAGGGGTAATTAGTGGTAATTAACCCTGTCTCTGAAGTGGTCTCCTCACAAGTTGCATTAATAAATTACATCCCTGTCATTATGACAAAATATAATTCCTCCATTATGACAAATTACAAATTTGCCAGCATGGTCACAAACGTAATTCACAATGCAAGTCATAATGGGCAACCCTCACGCCCCTCCTTTCTCTAGATTGCAAAATCCCCATTTGAAATCTGCAAGGTGTGCATTAGACCTTCGACTCCAATGATAGGCATTAGCATAGGCCACTTGAATCAGCAGTGTTACATGATATCTCTCAACCTTTGGCACCATTGAAGAGTCCTAGTGCCAATGAGGTTTTGTCTACTATGGGACATTTGCTCAAGTTATATAATTTCAGATATATTACACCATACCTTTGGCACAATTGAATATTTTCTTGCCTTTGGTGCATCAATCAACAATTTTCCAAGTTCACTTGGTCTTTGACGCCATTGAAGACTTTCTTGCCTTTGGCGCATCAATCAACAATTTTCCAAATTCACTTGATCTTCGGCACCATTGAAGGCTTTCTTGCCTTTGGCGCATCAATCAACAATTTTCCAAATTCACTTGATCTTCGGCATCATTGAAGGCTTTCTTGGTCTTTGGCACAAGTAGAATCTGTATAGCCGTGATACCTTCGAGACCATCAATCAGCAGTTTGCCAAGTTCACTTGGTCTTTGGCACAAGTAGAATCCGTATAGCCGTGATACCTTCGAGACCATCCAGTCTTGGTATCATCGAGGATTATTATCATCTATGTTGTCGAGGTTCCCTCTAGACGAAGTATGTCTTCTACATCATTGTGGGTTGTCTTTCCTTTTAGATAGTGACTCTTTTAGCCTTAGTACCATCGAGATTGTTCAATCTTAGTACCATCGAGGCTTAATCTTAGTATCATCGAGACTGTCTAGTCTTGATACTTTCAAGATTATTTAGCCTTAGCACCATCAAGACCGTTCAACCTTAGTACCATCGAGGCTTGTCTGACGTCATCGAGATTCACTATAGACGAAAAGGAGTATTCTCCGAGACACATATCTTTGGTGAATGTGAGGCGCACCTCTCTTACCATCAGGGTTGTCTTTCCCTTAGGCAGAAATTGTTTAGCCTTAGTACTATCGAGACTATTCAGTCTTAGTACCATCGAGGTTGTTCGACCTTCTACGTCGTCGAGGCTCACTCTAAACGGAGGTGTGTATTTGTTGAGACTCGTCTTTTTGGCATATATTACACAATTCATTCTTGTGTTTTCTTGGATTTATTCATGTTGTGAAATCATGCTAGGCGTTATGTAGCCTTCATGAATGATGATCATCAGTTGGCGTGTCACATTGAGACATTTTGTTTTAAGAGTTAGACTTTTTCATAAGCCATGACTCGAGTAATCATCCGTGGTTTCACCACGTATCATTATTTCAATAAGACATCTATCTTTACAATTTTCACTACCTACAGAAAGAAACAGAAAATCCTTCAACAAAGCTTTGATCTTCCATCAACGGTTAGACAGCCTTGAAGATGCCAAAGCTACATTACATTGGCGGTGCCAAAAACCTGACGGTCTTGTTAGGTTCAAACACTTAGCAACCTTGACAATTGCAAAGGGTAGACATCTTGAATGGCGCCAAAAGATATGGCTTGATGTACCAAAGGCCAAACAAATTTGGCAAAATCAAAGACTAGACGAAGCCTCAATGGCGCTAAAGGATTGACATCCCCAATGATGCCAAGGCTAGAAAAGACTTCACTATCACTTACAAAGCTATGTAACTTATGCCAACTCTTACTAAGGGTGCCGAAGGTGTAATGTACACAACACTTATACTAAAAAGGGGATTTAGAGATATATATCGCCCATTGCGAATTGCGTTGTGAATTACATCTATTGTCATTATTTACATAGTGGCGAAAATATAATTTATCAAAGTGACTTGTGATTGGTCTACCTAAGAGACAGAGGATAATTACCATTAATTATCTCTAAAAAACAGTTTAACACCGTTAAAAACGGTCTAACGGAATCTCAACTTTCGTTATCTCTCCAAAATACTATAAATAGCAGTAATTTTTCCAAATTGGGATAGGGATTTTAATGGAAAAATTTTCATGAGATTTCCTAAAACATAGTTTTGACGTGTGCTCACGAAATCTAAATACCTTTCTTTACTATTCCTTTTAGGCGAGTTCAGTTTTATGCTATTCCTTAATTTGTTTTGCTCTTTTATTTTCTTTGAAGATGGTTTCAATCAACTAACAACTATCGACTTAGAATTTCGTCCAATAATTTCATTGTTGATGACACTTTTACAAAAGAAACTATTATATTGATATTCGATGATGATTAATTCAAAACGATGGAATTTAAATACAACAACTACCAAGGAAATAATTGAATTAAATAACAACTCAAACTACCGACAACTTTAGATAATAATTACCAATGCTGTAAATAACTACTCCTAACTCGTGTTAATAACTATTTCAACCCCTTGAGTTTTGGATAAAAACAGTTATTCAGTTTAGCTTCTTCTCTCGACGGCTATGCACGATTGACATGTGGGTCATGCTACTCTAATTGCTTTGATGACTTGACAACATTCTCTCCTTTATACGTGTCACTCTTTGCATATAGCTTTCAGGTGGGTTCATAAACCCATGCATGTGATCAAAGATGATCACGCATCACGAGTTCTCAACCTTTTTCAAGTGAAATGATTAGGTCATCGGATCACATGTTGTGACATGTGGCATATCCAAACCTTTCACCTCATTTCTTCTATTTTTTTCACTTGCAAAGAACGGCTTTGGATGCAAGGCGAGTATGTCCGGGCAGGGGCACGACCTAGCCTGCCGGTTGCCATCCCTAGGCAAAACCTTAGGATACTTTGGGCAATAAGAGTTGATATGAAGCAATCTGACAGAAATTTTCAATAACATACCTTTCATGAGAGTAGAGGACGGTTAGCATTTTCAAACTTCTTTAAGGTTGTAGACGATTCGGATAACGTATTTTGATATACAAGAACTCAAATTTATAGCAAAAAATCTTTATCGAATTGAACAATGTCTCACATCAAAATATGTGATTATTAGAACCATATATAATATTCTCACACTCAAATGACAAGATCTTTGTATAAAAATCTAATAGCAAAATCAAATTTTATAAGGAAGAAAGAGAAGAGAGATGAGAGATTCTCTTGCTTCGAAACACCAAAACTTGCATAGCTTAGATTAAGGGGCGGAGGAGTCGTCTCCTAAATAAGAGACTACTCAACTCAACTTTATTTTAGACTCTCTCCTAATCCAATTAGGAGATAGGGTCCAAGTGACAAATGGTCTCACACCAAGTATGGATGTCCCTTTAAGTGGGGACCCGAGTCGACCCAAACAGGTTGGGCCATTTGGATCGACCCATCACATAAATCCAACATCTTCCACTCGTCCATAGTGGGAACTTAGTGTGCATATCTTTTATGTACATCCTATCTTCCTATCATGGATGCTAATCATACCGGTGAGCACAAAGTAACGGGTGAGCGATTCCATATCAAGTTCCATAAAGCTGACATGAAGATGCACTCTCAAAAGTCTCGCCTATGCCCCTGACTCATTTGGCCACATTGGATTGAGCATTTCTAATTTCTCATGAGCACAAGCTCAGATCTCTATATGCAACCACTAGATTGATATTAATGTGCTCATATAAAATAATTAATCTAGTCTACATATATATCATATACATATAGGTAAAAGATATGAAACATCAAATAATAATTTTAAAACATGAGCACATATCTTTACGAATTGTATCTCTCAAAATATGATGCCAAATAGTCTTCCCAGAGCCTCATGCCATTTAGCTTCGACCTAACTGTTTTCCCAGACAAACACCCGTTCTAACGTATGATGCATGGCATAGGAAAGTAAACTAGAGTAGCGAACATTAGATCTAACTTCACAACATGATCAAAGGTAATAAGGGTATAAGTTAATCTACTCTAGGATCATCCCGATCTCACACAGCAAGGAAATAGGGATTCATTCGCTTGCTTTCAAAGGAGACGTCATTAGTAGCACATGTGGTATGCAACACACGCTACATTGAAGCTCTGGGCCCAGCTGTCACGCCCCAGATCCCGTGACACGATTCCCAATGAGGGATAATACAGATCTCGAGGTGAGACCTTTGCGATCCACATCTGGATAGTGGATTCACTACAAAAGAAGAGCTTTTTCCCCGCGTCATTTACCGGCGGTTTAATAAAAAATGTCGTCTACTGTCATTATCTCGGCAGTTTTTATTAGACTGTCGAGAGACCCTTTAGCGCGTAGAAAAGGCCTTTGGCGCAGGAAAATTTGCGGGAGAAGGTAACCCTTTCTCAGCGGTTATATTTAAACCGCCGAGAAATGGTTAATATAGATCGGCGGTTTTTAAAGAACCGCCGAGAGAGGACTTATAAATAGTCGGCGGTCCTAGTTAAACCGCCAATATAGGGATAATTGTCGGCGGTTATTAAAAAACCGCCAACAATGGTTTAATGTTTTCACCCCGACAATATCCCTTCTGTTTCCCCTTCTCTTTCCCGCTCTTGCCTTCTCTCCATTGTCGTGGCCTTCTTCTCTCCGTTGCCATCGCCTTCTTCTCTCCGTTGTCGTCGCCTTCTCAGTTACCAATATAGGGTTTGCTCCCGCCTTCTCGATCTGCGTCTGTTGTCGTTGCCTTCTCTATGTTGCCGTCGCCTTCTCTATGTTGTCGTCGCCTTCTCAGTTGCCAATATAGGGTCAATTTGATTCGAACACTGACACGAACGATTCCGCTACAAGTTCTTCTTGGATTTCACTTGTTGCTCCCCTTCTCACATGCAAAACCCTAATTTTTCTGTTTTGTATTTTCCTGTTTCATTCGTAAGTAAAATATTTCTTCAAATGATAGAATAGAAACAATAACCTATTCACAATTTCTACCTCAGTTCACATAAAGGAAATGGTAAAAGAAAGAAAAATAATTTTGTTTCTAGATACAAAACAATGATATTCCAAACAGTGGAGAAGATGGATGATTAAGTATTGAAGGAAGGGAAAAGTAGTTAAAAGACAGAATTATTCTTTTGTAGAATGAAGAATGTGATTCTTTTGATGCACTTACTACCATCCGGTTATCATACAAACTGTTAACAGGGCCAAATTGACTTTGATACAGTATTATTTTTGTAGATTACAAAAGGATGAAATGACGAATTAAGATTTGATGCAACAAAGTTGTTAAAGTTGTATTTCTCGATCTAAAATTTCTATCCACAGAACCAACTCTGAAAGAGAAAATAAATGCAAGAATGTTGATGGAAAGAGTTCCTTGTAAGACTTAACAAATAAACCAAGCAGAAACACTAATATTATGCACCATGTTAACTGTAAATATCGTACAAGTACAATCGTGGGGATTTAATTTGATCCTAATTAACAAAAGAAATCTGATTAGTAAAATCTTTAATGTGTTTGCGTGACGAATGCTCTCGTAAATTTTATCTACGTTTGCATGTTCAAGCGCACTCGCAAAATTTTTATCTATGCTTACATGATGAAAGATATCCCTTAATCACGCATACATCAAGCCTAACACATAAATGTAGCCATACAGATACGCTGATGAATCCATTGGATTCCTCTTCTTGGTGAGGGAATTAAAATGCTAGTGCAAGTTTGCTTAATTACTGGTCCAGATGGTCATACTGTGCAGTAATGTCCATGCACATTCATGGCCATGACATATTCATTAAGATTCAACAATTCAAAAGATTATCTAGATAAATAGGTTATATATATTGTGGTGTCTCCTCTATATATGAAGTTTGTTGATTTTGATACTCATTCTGTACATGCCACTAATGTTTTTGTGTTGGCAAGTTTGCTGGTGGCTTGTTGGCTACTAGTGTTTGTGCTGAAAAATGTAATGGAGTGAAGATTTTATACGCAACTGGAATTCCTTTATACTTGAATGTGATAAAAATTAAAGAAGATGACTACAATTAGACATTGCTTTGTGCTAAGGAATCTTTGGCTGTTTTTTATTTTTAATACGAATGGATGTTGCTTAGTTTCAGGAACTTAATTATGCTTCTTCTTTTGTTCTTGTTAGTTTGCATATCATGAGCTTCTTAAGTGATTTACAATTAGCAGATTCTTTTTCCTTTCCCTTTTGAATTGTAATAGTATGGATATCATTGTAATCAACTGAATTTATAGGGTTCTATTGAATTCTTTTCAATTGGAAATTGCTAGTGTGAATGCATTATATTAGTAGGAAAATCTGAGTTGTATAACCTTATTTTGGCATAGGGAGAGTGATATTGCCGTTGCCGTCGCCGTTGTCGTCACCGTCACTGTCGCCATTGCCATCGCTGTCGCCATTACCGTTGCCATTGCCGTCGATAGTCTCCTAAATCGTAGCCACCTCTTCACCTGGGACAAAGGCATGAATCTTCTCGCTTCTCGAATTTATTGTCTTTCTAATAATTATTGTTTAGAGAATGTGGACTCAGTTATGCTTTAGCCGGAGTGTCCGACTATATTCTTCTCGCTTCATCGTGCTGTCGACCTAGATATAGACGTCTCTAAAATTAATTATTAGTTTGTTCCACTTGATTCAATGCGTAAAATTAGGCTCTTTTAATTTAAATCTTTCATGATGTCTAAACATGTTTAGTTAAGTTTTATGTTCTGATTACTTATTGGCTTTCTTGCCTTTCTAATACTTATTATTTAGAGAATGTGGCCCCGGTTCTGCTTTAACCGGACTGTCAGAATATATCCTTCTCGCTTCGGCGTGCTATCGACTGGGATATAGATGTCTCTAAAATTAATTATTAGTTTGTTCCAATTGATTGAACGCATAAAATTAGGCTCTTTTAATTTAAATCTTTCATGATGTCTAAGCATGTTTAGTTAAGTCTTATGTTCTGATTAC
>JAUPMG010010176.1:0-15698 GCA_031762675.1 Pachysandra terminalis
TAAATTTTATTTTTATTATTAATTTTTAAAAGATAATAATAATAAGTAATATTTTTTTGGTCTAACCGGTTTGGTTCAGTTTACGATTTGGTTCGATTTACGGTTTAGTAAAAAAAAATTCGGTTTGGTTTTCGGTTTTTTATTTGAGTTTCGGTTTGGTTTGGTTTTCGGATTGTTCACTTCAAAGTCGGTTTGGTTTAGGTTTGAACTCTAAACCGAACCAAACCGAACCGTTGACACCCCCAACAAGAAGGTTACATGATAACATGGACTCACCCAACATAATCATACAAGACTCACAGACTTTATCTAATTGTGTCGTGCCTCTAACTGGGTTAGCTACAACAAGGCTCTTACTCAGATCCTTCATGTGCAAACCCAAACAAAGTGCTAGTGATGACGCTATAAATGAATGGGATGCTCTGGTATCAAACAAAACCTTTGCAAAAATGTGAGAGATGCGTATGGTACCTTCCATGACGTCAGTCTAAGGTGGCTCCAAAGCAAAGAATTTGCCTAACAGAGGTTGCTGCTAAGAGTGTTGTTGTGGTTGTTGCTAAGGAGGTCCATTCTTGATTCTCTTGAATGGCTGAACTTGTTGAACAAGTCTAGGATGCTGAGGATACATCTGCTTTGGCACTAGCTGTTGCTGCCCTTGAAAGAATTGTTGTTGCGGTCTCCTAGGTGCACGACACTCCTTGAAGTGATGACCCGGCTTTCCACAATTGAAGCAAGTCATGATCGTCTTTCGAAGTTCGGATAAATAAGACGGACCTTGCATTCTCTGCCTCTTCAGTTGTTCTGAGTGACCGCCTCTGAAACTTCCTGGCCTGACATATTTCTTCCCAGCCTTCTGATCCAAGGTCTTGCAAAATTCTTGCATGTCTCTCTCCACCTTCCTCGCACAATCTACCACCTTGTGGTATTCAGTAAATTCTTGCACCACCAGCCGACTCCCGATATTCGGCCTCAATCCACTCTCAAATCTAAAAGCCTTCTTCTCTTCTTCATCTACCGCATACATTGCAAATTGCGATAACTCGATGAACGCTATCACATACTCCATCACAAATAGGTTCCCTTGTTCAAGCTTCATAAACTTGAGCTCCTTCTCTCGCCTGACCGTCTTGGGAAAATATTCAAGATAAAAGACTTCTTGGAACTTCACCCAAGAATTGACTGGATTGATTGCTAAGAACGATTTCCACAATCTCCGAGCTTCCCCTTCAAGCATGAATGCTGCTAAGCGAACCATGTCCAGATCGTCCACTTCTATCACTTCGAAAATGTGCTCGATGGAGTCAATCCAGGCTTGAGCTACAACCGGATCTGTAGTCCCACTGAAAGCAGTCAGACCCAACTTCTTGAACTTTTCAATCCCAGATGTGTTCCTCTGTGCTCGACTATGGAGTTGTGCTTGTTGACGCTGCATCATCGTGGCCATATCTCCCATAGCCGGATAAATACATGCCAACTGTGGAATATCTGCATTGTCCCCCTCAAGTGGAATCATATCCACTCGTCTACCCCTTCTACCAATCATCTTAAAATCTGAGTACCTGGAATTGAATTTGATAACATTCAAATTTCTTATAAGTTAAGAACTTTAGATGCTTAGCAGTTAACATTCAACACATCAAAAACTTGTGAAACATTCGCACCTTGAAAACTTTAAAATTGTAATCACATCAAAACTTGGAGAAATTGATTAAAATGAAGAACAATAGCTTTGATATCAACTTTGTCACATCCCAAACTCAAGGATTTGCTTTGGAGTCCTTTGAAGTTTAAAATATGACTTCCACTCTCTAAGAGAAGAGAATGGTAGAAAGTATCTCTCAAAAACACTTGAACATTATATGATATTCAAGAAGAAAATATACAGGTAAAGAGATCTTTCATTTCATAATATATTATATCAAAGTTTGTAAAGAAACAACGGAAGATTATACAAAAACATAAGTTCTAGGTGATAATCAAGTTCTCAACTGATATCATCCCAAAGCAAAAGAAAGAATATACATTTTCTCAATCCAAAAAGAAACATGTATTATAATATTACATTAGAGATCATAATATAAATCGTCTTCATCCTCCATAAATTCTTCTTTCATCTCGATATCCTGAGGTTCTTCATCTAAAAGACCTAAAAATATGGTTGTTAGAAAGCATGAGCTATAAAAGCCATTAAGTAAAAATGTTCAAAGTAAACTGATATTGATATAGGGCCACAACCACTAATCATAGATAAACCAATGAATGTTTCAAATAATACACGACATAAAATGAATGAATGAGGTAAAATCTTTTATTAAATGCATGTAGTGCTCTAGATAATTATGTGTGTACACCAAGGTGATCTAACATTCAGTCTAAAATGCTGTGCATTCTGTAATACCTATCAATACGACAAGTTTCCACATGATCGATCTTTCCTCTGAGCAAGATTTCTTATCGAACCATCCCCCGAATACACGGCCTTCTCGGGGATAAGATATTCTATGAGCGCAAATATAGTTTTAGGGGTTTTCAACCTAAGAGGCGCAATCCCCCCACTTGATTTTTGATTATGGCTAATACTCCTAGGTTCTATCATGTAGATTGCCTCAGGAAATCATGTTCATTGATAGTTAACAGAGAATTCTCTCTCTGAATATACATCCAAGCATTCGAAATCATGACATGACTTGGGAAAAGAATCACAGACATGGGTGAGGATATTGGGGTAGTTAATCCCTCAACTCAACCAGCCAAAAGCCTCACATAATACAAGATGTGTTAGAACTCCATTTCACTCAAGAGTCCAACGCAGGAACTCTGAGATAGAAGGAATTACTCATAGACCATATCGAGGTCGAGATTCAATGCAGTGCAAGTGATGAGGTGCACATTAACTAAGCAATCATCATTTTGTGTACAAGGTGTATTTTTAATCTGAACATAATTCAATACCCATCCATCATGTAATATCATTCATAGTTACCAGAAATAGAATGTACATATCAAAATATGAACTCATGAAAAGAAAAGTACACTTTAGTTCAATGTGCAAGTCAATTATTCACAAAATTGATCTAATCAATCAAGAAGAGTATATGTGTAACAGAATAAACCAAATAAAAACATCACATAAATTCTCGGGGAACCGAAAATTCTCGGCAACTTCTTTGGCGACAAAACCAGGAAATGAAAATTCTCAGAAGAAGTCTCGGCAGACCGAAGGATTCTCGGCGGCATTTCTAGGAAATGAAAAATTTCCCAAAAATCCTCGGCGCACCGAGCAAGTCGCCGACAGCTCCTAAAGGTTCTCGACTGGCAGTTCGGCGCACCGAGATGGTCGCCGAACTGTGCGATAACCCAGAAAATAGGGTTTTACTCAACTAAAATCATTCCAAGTCCTAGGAATTCACAACATAACAATATCAATACCATCTCACACCACATAAGGTAAATACATGTAATTTAAACATCATAAATCGTAGAACTCATATAAGATAACATTCTTCATTCAACAATATGGAAAATGTCATAGAAATCTATGAAAAATAGTCTATGAACTCATGACCAATACAAGTAAAATCTGAAAGAGTTTACTTACAAGAAAGAAATGAAGATCAACAACTTCAATCCAAACAAAAGCTCCAAATTCTTCTAGTTAACTTCTTAAGACATGCAAAGACTAAGAATGTTTAATGCAGAGGAAAGAAAGAATAAATTCTCATGTTTTTCTCTTGAGGTGTGGTGGCACAATCTAGGCCCTAGATTCAAACAAAGCCAAACCAGACAAGTCTCATATATGTGGGAAGTTAGTAGAACCTCCCACAAACTAATTCTCTTCTAATCCAAGCTCTTAAAGTAAAACAATCCAAGCCATACACCTCACAATTACATAAAGCATAAAGCAACCAAACAAAATCTTAAATGCTAATGAGTTCTACTATGGTGTGTGACACCCTATGAATATAGTGAACAACAACCAATTCCTGTACTAAATTAACTCCTCGGTTAATCCAAACATAAGAAAATAACTATCATGAATATTTACTAAAATAAATACACACTCTTAAACTTTCAGATTGTTACAGAAGCAGTGGTGATAATGCCTTCTGGTATGAACCAAGCTCATCATCATCAAATGTGGCAATAATAAATGACCCACCCTTAGTCGTAAACTGATGACGAGGAATCTGTCCATGACTACTACTTCGCATGGGATTGCTGGAATACGTATCTTATAGGACACTCCCACTAGGTGGTAATCCACTCCCATCATCCACAACATCCATAAAATCCATAAGATCCTGTTGAGAACCAACGTTTTCAATGGTGTTTGAATATGGGGTGATCTCTGTTGATCCAAAATCTAGCTCATTCATCTCGAAGAACTCCAGATTCATCCCTGAACTCTTTCTGCTTGGAAAATCATCCTTGATGAAATCCACATCACGTGATTCAATCTGTGTTTAACTCCCGTCGTTCTGTTCACGGACAAATACGTAGCCCTTAGAGTTCTCTGAGTATCTCACAAAGATGCACTTAACAACTCTCTTGTCTAGCTTCCCTTTCTAGTGTGAAGACACATGAAAACAACCTGTAGATCCCCATGGCCTCATGTGAGTTAGGTCAGGCGCTCTGCCTGTCTACAACTGGTATGATGTGCTAGGAACCGACTTTGTAGGGACACGGTTCAAAATGTATGCCACATTTATCAGTGTGTCTCCCCAAAAACTAATGGGTAGGGACACATATGCCATCATCGACCCCATCATGTCTAACAAGGTACGGTTCCTTCTGTCTGCAACTCCATTCTGCTGAGGTGTCCTGGGATCGTCAATTACTTACGGATTCCCATTTTTTCACATAACTCTAAAAACATATTGGATAAATACTCGCGTCCTTTATCGATGCAGAGACACTTCATGTGTTAATCCAATTAGCTCTCGGCTTTTGCCACAAAGTGTATAAAGCAATCTAATGCTTTTGACTTGTGAGAAATCAAGTAGACATAACCGTATCACTTGTAATCATCGAAGAATGCAATGAAACAGGACATTCTGTGGTGGGTCCTAACATTGATTGGTCCACATAGGACTAACTCTAAAAGAACGTTTGCTCTCACTGCCTCACCAAATGGTTTCCTACATGACTTACCGACTAAACAATGCTCACAAACGGGTAATTGAACCTTGGCAAGCAATCCTAGTAGATCTGCTTTAGCCAATCAGCTCATCCTCTCTATCCCTATGTGGCCTAGTCTAACATGTCATCTCAGTGAATAAAAAATAATAACATCATCATGGGAAGTCAAATAAGAAACCAAATTTGCTTCACTTAAATTCTCAATATCAAGTTTAAACAGACCATCAGAAATAAATCCCCTACCATATAAAACCGACTCTAAATAAATGGAGGCACAATCTCTACTTAAAATTACAGAAAAATCTAGCCGAAGTAACTCTACTACTAAGATGAGACTACGACAAATGGCGAGTGCATAGAGTATGTCATGAAGCAGCAGTGCGCGGGTCTCTTGTAGTAGGTAGGTACGTGCCAACTCCTAGCACATCCACGCTAGTACTGTTCCCCATGTATACTTTCTGACTCCCTATTGGTATACGTCTGTAATCCACGAACCTATCTTGTTCTCTGACTATGTGTCTGCTTGCTCCGAAATCTACAATCCAATCATGACTTAGAATAAGCAAACATGACATTGGTGCAAACCATGCAACAATAACTTGAGGTTTGGTCAGTTCGTACATACTTCTGCTCAGCGCAATCACGAGTGAAGGGTCCGAACTTCTCACAGTTCTAGCTGATCACCTTGGACATATCTTTCTTTACACATCTCTTCCCTCTAGAGCGCTTGGTACTTGTGCCTGCCTTTGGCACCTTCTCAGTTGTTTCCCCATGTTGGGACGCCTTACCCTTGCGCTTGCGCCTAGACCTGGTTGTTTTGTGCTTCGTCGGTTCGACTAAGAGCATAGTGTTGTTAGACCTTGTGGTCTGACGTTCTACTTCGAGCTCAAGATGACACACCAAGCCGTTAAACGTTTTAATGTTCTCGTTATGCGTCATGTTGAGCTTCATATGCTCCCATGAGTCAAGAAAAGATCTCAAATCTGTTGCTCATCTGTTGCTCATCTGTCAAGTAGTTCCATGCAGCTTTCAGATCTCATATCATAGACGACATCTTCCTAAGATGCTCAATTATGCTCACTCTTGGAGGCATCTTGTAGGTCTCAAACTTTATCGTCGGTGCACGCAGTCTGGTAATTGAGGTACTAGTGAACACGAGTTTCAATGCATTACACTTATCAAGTGCAATTTTATAAGCCTTAAATTTGCCAATAAGGTCATTGTGCATACTACTTAACATAGTAAAGCGTGCACAATGATCTTCAGGATAAACTAAGCTATGTGATAAAGTCTTTAAGGCCTAAGACTCATCGAGAAGATATTGGATCTTCTTATGCCAAATGTCATAAATCTTACATCTAATTTCTCACCCTTGTCCAGGTCAGCTATTATACTCTTCGCGGCCATATCACTACAATTAAAATTATACATTTAATTAACATCTCATATACACACACATTGTTGACTTTGTATCATTATTTAGGACTAAACAATAATATTAATCATTTCTTATCAGATTAAAAACACAGTAGACCGTGGATCGTAATACATATTCATCATCAATACAATAAAAATTTAATACTACGTTTAATCCCTAATATGTACAACCCATCTAGAAAATAACATAATCTCAACTAGGATATTATTTACATGTTAACCTCATATAATCATGCAAATAAAATAATTAAATTATGCCTTAAATCTCTAACATGTCATATAAAAGGGACAAAATTAATCGGAATTCAAAATAAAATTTTAAAAAATTAATTCTGAATTTTTGGGTCTGTTCAGTCGACCAACAGTGACCGGATGGGGTTCCGGTTGGTCCTCCAACCAACCGGACACACTCGGTTGCAAATTGCAACCTCTCTGATGCTACTTGGTCGACCAAGGGGTTCGTCCGATCGACCGAGTGAGCTTTTAACTCGATCTAATTGAGTAGTTCCAAGTTGAGCCAAGTTGAGTTAACTCTATTCATCCCACCCACCCTCTGGGGCCGGCCCCTGCACGCAACACAGCAATACAAGCACAGTGCATGCCACCCAAAGTCAAAGAAACAAACGAAATTGATGTCCATCTAAGGGGCAAATCACTATTCCTATCACCTTCAATGCTCACAAACGTTGCCCACAGTGGAAACTGTCAAGCGGCTGAACATTGCCCAGTCAGTACACCACATTGAGTAGCATATAACTCATCTAGTTTCAAGAATGGAAGAGAAAAAAAGAACTAAAGCATCTACAGAGAAATTCTCAAGATCCAAGACAAAGCAACAAGGACATGAATTAAAAGCAGCATACTAATCCACCTACAATGTCAGTACCTACAGTGTTATCTCACAAACTACATGGAAAGTGAATCCTGTACAAAGGAATGAAGTGCAAATATTTGAAAAGGGTGATCGCCCAGGACTTAATTTACAGATACAGAGTCACTTGCGGCCCAACCTTAACAAGTGTTGCTGGTGCTTCGCTGCAGCCGCTTTATCTGCAGCTTCACGCTTCAGTGCCCTCTTTGCCCGTCGTCCCGTTGTATCTTTTGCAACCTCTTTCCTCTTAGGATCACGTGATGGACCAGCACCAGGGTCCTGGAAATTTTCTGGATTCACCGGCCTTGCTTCTTTACGTCCTCCCCTAACATAGCCATTGTCTCCCCACCTCCTGTTACCAATGCGGATACTTGTCGAACTGCGTAAATAAACTTCATCCAGATCGTCTTCGTCGTCCTCATCCTCATACTGGTATATTTCTTCTGGTTCGTCGTAAGCTTCCTCCTGAACATCCACCACCAAAGGCATGAACCAGGTCGCTCTAAGAAGTAGGCAAACGCTCTCTTCAAACATGTAATCATAGATTCTGCAAAATAGAACATGTTTCGTGAAGAGAACCACCACCTTAATTGGCTCCACTTTCCTCGGAAACAAGAAGATTGTAGTAGTACCTGCCATCAAGCGAACGATGAACGTTGAGAAACTCAAACGGATGCTTACATTGCGGACATGATGGCTTCTGATTGTAAGCAGCCCACCTAAGGATGCATGTCACACTACATAAAACATACAACAAAAGCACCAATTAAAACGTGATATCCATTGATACCATCTTAAAACAGAACCCATAGTAAATTCTCATTCACTTAATCGGGGGAGAAAGGGGAAACGAGGCTGGAGGAGGGGAGAAGTAACCAATAGAAAAAAGAAAAGAGGGGAAAAAAAAAGAATTGTTCAATCAATCTTAACATACATTGGCATTATCTAAATCTTTTCAATGCGACTAAAATACAAACATAAAATACTTCACAATGGAAAACCTAATGAGCAAGTGCCTCTCAGTCACCACAATTAAATTTATTAGTAAGACTTGGAGAATTTAATCACATTCCCATACTATCGAAAAAAAAAATGAATTGCAAAAAGAGCATACATGTATGATCAGAATACCACTAAAAAATAAAAAAAGCATTATTTGCATAGAATACATATTATAATGCCAAATAAACATGAAAAAGAAAGGCACACAGAATAGGAGGATTAAGATAATTTGACTTTCTACTCTTTTTTTTATCCATGAAAAAGAGCTGATTTTGGTCTAGCTCCACTATATTTTCTCCTTTGCCAAATACACGTGACTTTAGCCAGATAGAGCTGTTTTTGATGTAGCTCTGTTGTATTTTTCTCATTCTTCTTGTTAAATACGTCCTACCAAATTCTCCTCTTTTATCCATAGAGGGAGCTGATTTAATCTAGCTCTATTTTATTTTTCTTATCTTTTCCCTTTTTATCATATTCATCTAACTTCATATTAGTCTTGGGTGACCAGAATGAGAACACCACAAGCCCACTAGGCAACTATATCATAACAACTACATGCCTGCCTAGACCTCAATTTAGAAATCAAAGGTCCTGATTATAGAAGTAATGGCCTAGGCAATGCCTTGATAACACTGGTACCAACTATAAATTTTTGATGCCTTGTGATTTAAAATGATTCCAAGAACTGAGCTATGCAGTCCTTGAAATGAGACTACAAATTCTTTTATTTCTTTTGGTTAAGGGGATTTCATTTGAACACTAAGAAAATATCCTAGAACACCTTGAGAGTCCCATCCCTTGCAGAGCCCATTCACAATAAATTACAAAGACTACTTATTGGTTTCTCTAGGATTATGAACTTCTGCTACCAGACAAACTATCATTTGCAAGTTGATCACATGCATTTCACTCATGGAATGTGAGTGGGATTTTCACCGTCCACTCCGGAAATAGTAAGACCTTGCAGTTGCTGATCAATGGATTTCTTGGGTCACTTTTCACGTTCTTTCCCAAGGATAGCAACCAAATATTTAGCATCTAATTCAAAATTAATTTTGATAATCCTACTTTTCAAGCAAGGTCGATCCTCTTACTGCCCAAAGTTCCGCTTGTATATTTGCTGCAATGTCCACTTCTTGGTATAAATCCTTTCATCCATTTTCAGGTTTCATCTCAGAACAGACCTCCAACGCCCACCACATCTGGATTTACTTTAATGCCGCCATCCATATTGAGTTTCAGCCAACTTACAAAGGATGAGCACACCACGGTACCTGATGCCATAACATCCTTCCTGTTGTCCTACCCTCTTCTTCCAAAGTTAGGAAATGAAACTCAACCTTTAGATTTTATATTCAAGAGGAAGTATTTTGAATGGGAATGTAACATTCATATTTGCCCTTTTTCTAAATCAAAATTGATGGGATAAGGATCTATGATTCTATCCAGCATCGCCAAAGCACTAAAAGTTCTTAATTTCCAACATAACAGATTTGATAATTTATACTACAATGTGAATCTACAATAAACCCACTAAGATATAGAAACGACATTCCTGAGTGTTTATATAGGGAATTTGTCAGGCTTCATAGAACCTGCATACATTCCGGGATAGGACCCTCAGAACAAGCTTGAGCCTGCCAGTAATGATAAAGCTGATTCACTATATAATGCAAGTTTTAAAATATCGGTTTTGTGTCGAGTGTCAGCATTCTAAAACGGATACGTATCCATATCGACAATGCATATCTAGTATCTGCTAATACCATTAAAAAATCGAGGCAACTTGACATGTATTGTCGGATACCTTTACTTTAGATTGTTATCAGCCACCCTCAAAACCAATATGATTTGGTCGATACGAAACGATATCAGTCGATACTTAAAACCTTGATACAAAGGGAGGTTTGACCAGAAAACCACAAACAATCAAAAGAACGCCAAATAAATCTAGGAGGCAATAGAATGAACTAATGTAGCAGTGGATACAATCACATTAACCAGGTCAGTTAAATTATGAAAACTGATCTTGCCAACTAATGTGAACATCAAGTTACCAGCAAGTAGCCTGTTGAAAAATTACGTAAATACCCAAAGGGATTGTTTCATTCACATACGTTGCCTCGGAGAGTTGATTGAATCTATGAATCACCGAATAATACACCAAAAATTACCAATTTTAATGGAAACTAAGGATTTAACATTCAAGATTATGTGTTTCTATCTAACAAGCGCCAAAAAGCAAGAATGCCTAAATTAAAAAATGATCAAAGCTTCCATAATGATTTATGTTGTTTGATCTGAGTTAATGTCTCGTTTTATCGTGGTGGTTTACTTTTTTGGGGATTAAATCATTCCAAAATGAATCCCAAGCAGAGTCATAAGTTTTCTCGTCAACAGATCAACTTGCATTCATTAGTTTCATATATATATATATATATATAGATATATACATATATTTTTTTTTCAATCTTTAAAAAGGCTGTGTCTGTTAATCAATTTGATAAACAATTGAGAAAGAACCGACCTTTTCTCAATTTCTTGTTTCCTTTTTTGTTTCCCTTGATTTAACTTAATTTTGAGGCAAATAATAAAATGAACATCAAAAATCATCTACAAAAACAAAATGCTGTATAGATCCAAACAGAAATTAAGAACAAGAATCGCATGCCATCATCAACCCAAACGATTATTAGATAAGAGGTGTTAAGACAAACCAGTAAGCATGCTCGCAACCTTTTACAAGAGCAGTCTCTTCAAGGACTATCTTGTCCAAGCAGATCGCACAAACCCCATCATTCTCCGCCATCGTTACGCTCGATCCCGTACAATGAACTTCCTTCTGATCCTCCATAACCTGAAAATAGATGCAATAATCAATGGAAAAGCAAAAAAACAAAAGCCACCAATTAACATACACCCACAAACAACTCCCACCAAAGCACACAAACAGATTTGACCATTTGGATTCTACAACAGAGAGAGAGAGAGAGAGAGAGAGAGAAGGAGAGAGATGAACAAGATCTGGTCCATTTAATGGCTAACCGTGAAATTTTAATCAAACAAGTGAAGACAACCAGGGTACCTGTTCTTGAATTGAAAGATTGCAGAGATCGTTCACTAGCTTATCTTCCATGGAGACTATGGCAATAATAAGAGAACGGGTCAAGAAGCAAAGGAGGAATCACAAAGAAGAGCAGAAGAGCTTCTTCCGCTCGATCATGGACCTAAACAAGATTCTAAGGTATTATTCCTTATTCCAGAGAGATCCAAAACGGCAGAACCTAAGAGAGAGAGAGAGAGAGATGTGAACTACATAAAGCGATATTTCTTAATGATAAATCTATTCTATGGTATGGTGGAGCAGACAGAAGGGCACGTAATAAAAAATTTAAATCTATAGCAAATCATGAAAGGGCACGCGTCAGGGCAAGAAAGCCTAGCGGACCCACAAACGAAGCTTGTGGAAATGGACAAGCGTGGTTTATATAAGTTTGCCGTTTGTCCAGGATCTGTTGTCTTTGCTTTCCGTCGTCTCTCTCCAACTACGTTTTAACCTCAGTCAAATTGACCAACTAGGCTGCTGAGTTAACAATCTAGAAACTATAATAGGGAATATTACCTATCTGCCCTACCTAACAATACTTTTTACTAAAAAAACTAATAATACCTAAACTAATTGTCTTCTAAATATTGAAAGGCGATGTAACATTTGTTCTTTGACCTTTTGTTACATGTAGAGGACTTTTTCTTATCAAATCGAAATTTGCTTTCTCCAAAACAAAAAAATAAATGTTAACTTTGGCTTCTCTTTATTCTCTCATCAAAACTAAAACACATACAAAAGTGGTCTATTGTTGCACATTAAGTAATGCATTTTTGCGTAAAAATTGATAAATCATTACACAGAAAGTGATAGATCATTGCATACTAAGTGATACATCCATGCACACTAATTATGCATCCTTGCACACAAAATTGTACATCTTTGCACACTATGTGATATATTTTTGTACATAAATGAGTGCATCATTGCACACAAAGTGGTATATCCTTGCACATTAAGTAGTGCATTCTTGCACACTAACCTGGTGCGTCATTGCACAATAAGTGGTGCATCCTTGTAGAGAAAGTGGTGCATCCATGCACACTAACTAGTACATCCTTGCATACAAAGTGGTATCAGTTAGTGTGCAAGGATGCACTACATTTCGTGCAATGAAGCATCGGTTAATGTGCAAGGATGCACCACTTTCTATGCATTGATACACCACTTTATGTGCAATGATACAAGTGTGCAAGGATGTACCACTTTCTATGCAATTATACCCCACTTTGCGTGCAGTAATATACCACTTAGTGTACACGGATGCACCACTTTCTATGCAATGATATACGGTTAGTGTGCAAAGATGCACTACTTTCTATGCAAGGATCTACTGCTTAGTGTGTCAGGATGCACCACTTAGTGTGCAAGGATGCACCTCACTTTGTGTGCAATGATGCACTACCTTGTATGTATGGATGCATCACTTTGTGTGCAATGATGCACCAAGTTAAGACTATATTGTCTAACACAAATCTCAATCTACGTAATCTCATCTCTTTGGCATGAACCTTAAAAGTTTATCTAGCTATAGGTTTAGTCATGGGATCAGTTGTCATCTGCTGAATAGGGATATGTGTAAGAGACACACTTCCATGTGTAACTCTATCTTTGATGTAATGATAGTGAATGAAGATGTGCTTCGTCCTGCCATGATATTTTGGGTCCTTGGCGTAAGAATGCTGTCATGCTATCACTATAGATAATGATCGGCCCTACGCCAGCTCTGAAGACTCCAAGATCCTATAAAAAAAACCTCAACCATACGACCTCCTGGATAGCTACATAACAAGCTATGTACTCTGACTCCATAGTAGACAAAGCGACGCAAACTTGCTTCTTGCTACTCCAAGAGATGACCCCACTACCTAGCAAGAATGTGTATCCTAATGTTGACTCTCGACCGTTTAGATTACCTATCCAATCTGCATCGCAGTAGCCACGTAGTTGCAAATCTGCTCCCTGTAAGCAACGCATATAATCTGTAGTCCTAAGTAGGTATCTAAGAATTCGTTTCACTGCCTTCCAATGAGTCGGCCCTGGGTTACTCTGGTAACAGCTGACTAAGACAATCGCAAAACTAATATCAGGTTGAGTACACATCATAGTGTACATCAGACTGCCAAAAACACAAGCACATGGAACATGAGCCATATGTTCCCTCGCTTCCTGTCTCTGGACAAAGAACAAGAAGAAATTAAATGCCCCTCTCGATAGGAGTGTCAATGGTTTTGGCATTGTGCATTCTAAAACGCTCAAGTACCTTCCCCATGTAAGCTTCCTGGGACAAACAAAGAAGTCTCTTAGCGCGATTCTTTTGAATCTTAACACCTAGAGCGTAGTTTGCCTCACCCATATCCTTCATCTTAAAACTGAAGGAAGCCCACTCTTTAGTGGCGACAATCATCTCTCAGTCATTCTGTGCTATCAATATGTCATCAACATATAACAGCAAAATAAGATAAAGCTCCTACCATGACGTCTAGCATTCACACAGTGGTCTTCCTCGATCATTGTGAAACCAAACTCTATAATGGCTCGATGGAATCAAAGATACCACTGCTTGGATGATTGTTTCAAGCTGTATAAGGAACATTTGAGTCTAAAAACTCTATGCCCATAATTCTTGTCCACGAAACCCTCAGGCTAATCCCTATAGATCTCATCCAATTCTCTACTGAAAAACACAGTTTTAACATCCATCTGGTAGAGTTCCAAATCAAGGTATGCGACAATAGCTAAAATGAGGCGAATGGTGGCAAATCTCATTACTGGTGAGAACGTCTTCTGGTAGTTCATATCCTCTCTTTGGGTATTAACTTTTCACCACGAGATGGGCCTTGAATCTCTCCACACTTTCATTTGTCTGGGCCTTAACCGTTAGAACCCACTTGTTTCCAATGGTCTTGCGTTTAGGGGGAAGATCAATTGTAAGAGCTCAAAAATAGGACTCGAAAAGATTATTATATTGTAACGACTCGATCCATTAAAGGGATAGTAAACTGTATTTTATTTATTTATATAATGAAATCTACCAAGTTGATTGACAATCAGAGCAAATTTGATCTTGTGATGCTTGATGTGTGATTTTTGTAGACCTAGTGTAATGTATGGTAGTTTGTCTTTAAATATTTGAGTTAATGCCATTGTGGTAAAATTTGTGTGCTTGATGAGGTGAGGGTATAGATTTAGTAATTTAAATTAAAGGGTTGGATTTGAGCAGTTAGAAATGAATGGTTGGGATTGGTTAGTTAGAAATCAATGGATGGGATAAGAGTTTAAAAAGTAGAACGGTAGGATGTGTGACATGTGGCAAGGGAAGGAGAAAGGAGGATTTCTTTGCATGGAAGCTTGTGAGACAAGCTTCTCATGTTTGGTTATTGGTTTGGCTTGGAGAAGAGAAGCTTAGAGAAGAAGAGTGTGCTTTCCTTGCTTGGATTTGTTTGAATCCTCTTAGAGGTAAGTATGGATTCTAGAATGTAGATAGTTTCCATTCTTAGGTTTCTAAACAATCAAATATTTAATGTGTTTTTAAGAATATGTATTTAAATAGATTTTGGTTGAATGTGTTAGTGTATTGTTTTGTATGATTTTGGCTTGCAAATGTGATATGTTGAATGTTTAATCGTGAGAAATGGAATGGTATGGAAAACCCCCCAAAAATCCCCAATGTATGGCCTGTTCGCGACATTCGGCGACCCCTTGGGTGCGCTGAACAGGTCGCCGTAGGCTTTTCTGGGCACAGGGAGAACCCTAGGCGTGCCTAACTAGGCTGCCGAGCAAGAACAGCTCGAATGGGGTGTCGAAAACCATTTAGGCTCGCCAAAGATGGTTTCGGGGCGCCGAGCGAGACGCACAGGTGCTCGCCAAACAATAAGCCCCTGGATTTTCCGCCGAATTTCAGAGAGGTTCGCCGAGGAGTCCGCCGAACCAACCTTCGGCACACCCTTTGATGCGCCGAAAGGGCCGCCGAGGTGGGGTTTGAGCTCGCCGAGGGCTTGCCGAAGCACACTAAATAATTACATTGCTTTATATATGTGAATTGTGGTTGAGAGTTATTGTGTATACTTATGTTGTCATGTGGCATACACCCATTTATATTGAGAATGATGATGAATGAATGTGAATGAATGAGGGATGTAC
>JAUPMG010010187.1:0-15697 GCA_031762675.1 Pachysandra terminalis
TTTTTCATAGCTATTTTTTGTTATATTTATGTAGTTTTATTGTGTGATTTGGGTTTGGTAGCATGAAGCATGTGCAAGACATCATATCATATGCAACATATCTGAAATCAAAGGGATTCAATGATATTCTTTTATTTAGTAGTATGTTAATTTCTTGATTCTGCATTTCCTTCATTTTACATATATCCCATTTTGGCATAAAACAAATGAGTTAAAATTAAACAATGAAAGAACAAATTCATCTTGATACATCAAGTTATGGAGGTGAAGAAGGAATTATAATATTCCTCTTTCTTTTCAGGTTCTTGGTCTTTCCTATCAATGACTAGGCATGTTTGCTTCAGCTACAAAGGTAGCATATTGCTATTTTATCCCTATTGACATAGTCGTTACACTCATTTCTTTTCATGACCTGAATTACATGTTGATCTATTATGGTATCACTGTATTTTAAATCTTATGGCATTTATGATGACCAAGTTCAATAGATTAACCATGCTCAAGAACAGATTAAGAAGTTTTCAGTTTCAAGAGAGTAAGTGAACAAAAAGTGGGTTGTTATCGAGACCTTAGGAAGTCAACTGACTGCAATATTACTAGGCGAAAATGGCGAGCATAGGAGGTGCTGAGGTGGAGGGTCTAGAATCCTTTGATCCGCTGGACAGATTCTTGAATTTCTTTCTCTCAGGAACTATATTAATTGACAATATCATTAGTATTGCTAAGAAAACCTTAGTTTGTTATTTATGCCTTTTTATTTAATCCCGTGCATCACACGGGGTTTTTGTAGATAGATAGGTCTCTTAAGCATGAACTTTTAAGAGAATTCGTAAGTGAATTCTCTTGATTTCTAGGTGCTCCAGTGTGTGCTTATGTGGCACTTTAGTTGGCATATTAGATTAACTAATTAATCCACAATAACTCTGTTAAATCCTCTCATCTTTTTATAACTCTCTTTCATTTTATTAAATAAATGAAATTATTAATCTAAAATAACTCTCTTAAAACGTGTAAGTTTTCTTTGCATTACTTTATTGACACCTAATCTACCATGTGACACAAGTGTGATTTCAACGATTTACTTTAGTAATTTCTCATTCAAATAACGTTTCATTTAGGGAAAATTACACTTTGACCCCCATAGGTTTCAACCATTTGCACTTAGATCCTTTGAGGTTTGTTAGACTACAATTACCCCCCCTTTTATATGAAACCTCAGGGGGTTCATGGACTGATTTGGGGTGGTGGGGGTGGTGGATTTGAGAGGAGTAATTTTATATTTTATTAGGGATAGATCAGTCCATGACCCCCCTGAGGTTTCATATAAAAACGGGTAATTGTAGTTTAACAAACCTCAAGGGATCTAAGTGCAAGTGGTCGAAACCTCAGGGGTCAAAGTGTAATTTTCCCTTTCATTTAACTCACATATTGCGAAGCGTTATCACGTCTTTGTCTTTCCGACTCCCAGCGTGTGAGGCGTTACAATCTCAAATAATGAGAGCTCAAAAAGAAAAAAGATAAAAAAGAAAAGAAATAAAATGACGTTTTAGAGGTACAAAGACTGAAGGAGGAGGAGAAAGGAAGGTGTGAAGCTCGTCATCTTCTCCAAATCGTTCGATCGACCATTCTATTATCATTGTCAAATCTGTTAGTTCCACTAAAAGAGTGTGGTTTTCGTCCTCGAATACCAATTAACGAAAAATCAATCAACGGCCTTAACGATGCATCGTCGTGATCCTAAACTCCTCCTATTTCTTCTACACCCTCGGGGCATCATCAATTCAAGGTATACTCGAATGCTCTGGTTTTCTTGTCTTTTATTGCATAACTAAATGCATTGTGTTGTTCTTTGTGATTATGCCTGATCTTCATCTTGCAATTTATTTATCTTATTGTTCCAAATGTATTTCTGTCAAGGCTTTGATTTCTCATGGATTTTTCCTAATTTAATGTTTCTTTGCTTTTGAACATGCTCAAAGAATGGTCTCTCTGATCTGAACTTCTTAACATTTTGAGTTTTGAAATTGTTTGCATTAAGTATATCAGAAATTGTTTGCTTATGTAAATGATAACTGATCTTGCCATGATAGAATTCTCATCTTAATATCCATCCTTTAGCCTATCCGTGTGTGTATCTCACTCCCCAACTAGCCTATCCCAAGTGCTTGGGATATAATGCTTAGAATGAATCTCTGGGTGTCCATCTACAACATGGTCTAAATGTTTGGTGAGCCACATGGCAGTGGGTTTGAGGTGGTCGATATTTGCAAGCAGCATCCAGAAGCTGCTTTGGACATTTTCTTCTATTGCCTGTGCAGTGCGCTTGGTCAAAACTTCATATTCCTAACCATAAGACAGTCTGGCTCCCTTGCCAACACAACCATCACCACCACTTGGTAATTGGGTGCGGTTAATAAGCACACAGCCAGTGGTCTATTCAATTTAAATATAACTTTATAACGGTTCTCTGGGTATTCCGATCTCGACTCATCATCTGAGTAACTTTATTTTACATTATAACATAACTTCATCATCAACACTTTTTTTGATGTCTTAGAAAACGATGAATAGAAAACATACTAAAACTACAAATCACTGGTAGGACAACAATTTAAATGGACATCTACAAGCACCAAGCAAATAAAATGCAACAGATACATAAGTGTATTTTAGATGCACAGGTTATCTAAATAAATGAAATATCGATCATGAGGGGGAAAATGCATATATACATGACAATGTGAATGACATATAAACTAAAATTGGCATTAATCATAACCACAGATACAAGAAGGGTAGAGAGGCAGGTTCTCTGCTTTTATTGTTTTATAAACACAGCTACATATGCTACTATATGTGGGGATACAACTCAGTTCGGTCTAACCCCATATCCGACCAATCCAACCCAACTTTGGTTAGTTTTGGGTCGGATTTTGTACACTTGGGTTTGGTTATGGCTTGAAAAAGTACAAAACGAAGTAAGATCCGTTTGGTTTTTGGTTAAGGCTTCAAGTAAACCAGCTCAATCCAAAACCTAACATATAACTACTAAGGGAAAAGTTGTTCTTGTCTGTTTCATCATTTTTGGCATTGTGCAGGAAAGATGTGAACAATCCGAACTATCCACTTGACATGGAACCCTTTGACTAGGCCACATGGCCATAGCACTTCCACCCAAATAATCACCAGTAGTGCATTTGAATTAAATTTTTTCCTGTGTAGCAATAGGCATTGAACTCCATAATTGATAGTACTTTTAAGAGAACAAGGCAGACATTAGAATTGTTAGATTAAGGAAATGTTTTGTTTGCCAAGCAATGTGCTTTTCTTTGAAGCTTCATATATGAAGGAGGGTCATGTAAAAGAGCATGTGAACACTTGGGGTTGGGTTGGACAGTTTGGGGGTCAGTTTTCAAGACCCTTGGTTTGGATTGGGGTAGGCATCAACCTGACCAAACCAAGCTGAATTGCACCCCTTTTTACATGTGTTTAGTTATATGTGTCAATCTATGTATCTCAACGTTTAGAAATGTAATCATTACATCATATGCTTAACTGGGTGAAATGGTGCAAGGACCATAACTGAATTCAGAAAATTTTCAATCCTGTAGAAATATGCTGATTATTTTTTTAAGATTCATTTAGTGAAGAATCATTAAGATGGTGCATTTTCTTCCATGGTTTAAAGAACTCCAAGGAGATCATAGTTGGAGAAAATGCAGAAATTGGGAAGATGGGATTGATCTACTGTAGCCTCTCTTCTCATTCCTTTCTTTTTCTTTTCTTTTCTTTTTTTTGGGGGTGTTAATTTTGACATTTATTTTCTTCTCTCTACAGGTGCAGGAAATGGGGATTATATCAGAAGAATATGCAAAAGAAATTGTGAAAAAAGATGTGTAGAATACTATTTTTTTCATTGTGTTTCTACGTCGTTAGTAGTATACATTTGATTTAAATATATAAATTAACTACTTAATAACTGTTTGTAACTAATTCTGCAAGACCATTTTTCTTCTCTTTAGATCATGTCTATCGAATAGGAAGATTCCTAATAAGTAGGTAATCAAAGACTCTTTTGAGTGTGTTTGTGAAACTATCACTGACTGTTTCGTGCTTCCTTTTTCCGTTGTTATTTGTTTATCTCTAAGAAGCAGATAATCAGATACTCTCTGAGAGTGTTTGTGGAACTATCACTGCTTCCTACTTTTGTCCATCAATTCTCTTTCTCTAATAACCATGGTAGTCAAATACTTCTGAGTATGTTTGTGAAACTCTCATTGTTTTCTGCTTTTTTGCCATCGTTATTTCTCTCTCTCTCTCTCTTTCTCTCTCTCTCTCTCTCTCTCTCTCTCTCTCTTATATCATTGGATAACTGGTGCAGCATTTGTGGGTTTATTATTAGGGATTCATTTTGTCACTCGATTAACGAAATACTTCATATAAGTGTGAATCCTTTGGAAGGATACTTTACTTTGTGTTGAGGTCGATGTTGTGTATTAATAATTTGAAAGTGTATCTTTCAATACATAGATTTATGATCTTGTCATCAAATTATCTTCTTCATCTCTCTCATTGAGTTTCTATCAATAAGTCATATTTGATATACTCTCCGCCATTGAAAATAATGCCTCTTGGTCCAATGGATATTATTTTGTCAGGTATTAAGTCTTGGTTTAAGTCAACTATGAGGTGAACTACATTACAAGCAACCCACCTATATACATAGGTTAGTCATGTTTGAGATATGTGATACGAACACAGTTCTTTGATGTATGACAATGTTCATCACTTTTGTGCCCTCTCACCCAATAAATTACTTACTTTCCCATTATAATGCTCCTAAGACCCTGATGTTCTGTAGCCCTCTCTCATTATTTTTTCTTTTCATAAATTTCCTGATTTTCTATATCAGGTTTCATCACATTATAGATGATAGATTAGATTGTTAACTTGTAGATTGCTGATGTAGACATATGTTCTAATCAGTTTGGATTAATATCTCATACATTGTAGTTATGAGGGAAAAAAGTAGTAGAAATAGTAGTAGTAGGGTCTTGGGAAAATGATAATAATAATAATAGTAACTGCTTATATATGGGCAATCAAATATAGATATTAATTATATGAAATAATTAATTTATCTCTATCTATTATATATACCGTATATCAATTGAACTCCTTAGCATTAACTCACAAGACAGTTCCCAACTTGAATCTCTCAAGCCTGGTAGCTTCACATCATTATCTGTTGCGTGTATGTGTGGTTGTCTAAAAGTGATCGTGACTCTCCTTTCCCTTAACTACTGTATTTGCACGAACTTCATCAATATTACAGCTTCTCTCTGGTAAATGGGAGGTTTTAACTTTCTCTTTCTCTTAATCTATCTGCTTTTCAAATCCAATTCCTCTTAAGTCTCTCTTTGTTTGTTTAACTGCCTTGGTTGGGCAAGTTTGTTTGTCTTTTTGTCCGATTCAATATTACAACTATCTTTGTTTTCTTATTTTTATTTCAATTTTCTGAATCTTTGGGTTCTCTCTTAGACTTTTCTAGATCATAAGCTTTTTGCAAGACTATATAGGACATGAGGATTTTGTCCTGATATGTAAGAAAGTCTAAACACCTTATGAGGTCAAGCAGAGCAGTTCACTATGGCTCACATAAGGAAATAGTAATGAACTCACCTTTAATCATCAAATAAAATTAATTTTTATCTTATTTGTTTGTTGATATTTCTCTAAGGAGGACTTGCATTCCTTGTCGCATGCTCACTTGCAGGTACTAATGTTTTATATTACGTCATAATACAAATATGTACTCTTTATTACCCTTTTATAATGATGTATTTGCAAGACTATATAGGACACGAGGGTTTTGTGATTGATATGTAAGAAAGTCTAAACACCTTTTGAGGTTAAGCAGAACATTTCACTATGGCTCACATAAGGAAAAAGTAATGAACTAACTTTTAATCATCAAATAGAGTTAATTTTTATCTTATTTTTATGTTGAGATTTCTCTAAGGAGGATTTGCATTCCTAGTGGCATGCTCATTTGCAAGTACTACTTATGTTTTCTATTACGTCATAATACAAAAATATGTACTCTTTATTACTCTTTTATAATTATGTATTTCTTCTATAGGTAAATCATATGAGGAAGAGATCTATGTAATATGAGTTTTTTGGATTTCAGTTTTGATTATTGCAAGGTGTATTTGATGGTCAATTAAAAGAAATTTGTATTCTAATTTTTAGATTTCATAATTTCTCAATTATCTTTCTTCTGTCTTCAGGCCACTGGGGAAAGGTGAACACTTTCTCAAGGATTTCCCAAGAAGCCATGTGAGCTACAAGGCTGGGATGATGCATATCATCATCCAGATTTATATACCCGGACCAAAGCTTCAAAAAGACAAGACAGATGAGGCTGTAACTGTTGTTGAAGCTCCTCCAATGGTGTTGTTGGCATGGTGGCTTATGTCAAGACACCACGGCTTTTGTTCATTGAACGCAATTTGGGTTCACCATTAGAGTGACGAGTTTTTGTAAGAATTGGTGCAAAAACTGGTGCAAGTTAAAGAAGGTTTTCACTAAAGTATTTCAAAAAGCACGAGACAGGAAGTAAAGGACATACAGGCATTGCTGGAGAAAATGGAAAGATTTACGTCCATCACTCATGTTTCGGTTCACATTCTGATAAGGGAATGAAGGATTGAAACGAAAGAAAAGTAGCATTGAAGTTGACGAATTTGATGTTCTTTTGTAGATGAAGTTATTTTACAGAGCTTACCTAAGACGATAACGTGTTATTTCTTATCTTTATTCATTTGTTATAATTTTTGTTGCTTTGATACGGGTTAATAGGTTTCATGATTCCTTATTGGTTGATTTCGTAGGCTGCGTTTGGCCTAGCTTGTGCTTATGGATAAGCACTCATTGGATGAGTTGCTCAATGGGAGTGCTTATCCACAGCAACAATAAACTGCTTATTTGAAGAAAATATCGTTTAGTAAATGCATTTATTTAAGTGCATATAAAAGTTTAGGGGTAAACTAGGTATTATAAAAATATTATTAAAGTTTAGAAATAACATTTATTTAAGTGTTTATGGAAGTTTAGGGAAAACATAGGTATTTTAAAAATATTACTAGAGTTGTGAACTAGCTTCATGGATTAGAGCTTGAGAGAAGCTGTTCTCAGCAGCTTCTCCTTACGGATAAGCACTTACTTATAAGCGCTAACAAACACATTTAATTTTTAAAAGTGCTTATATAAGTTATAAGCTACAATAAGTACTTATAGAAGCCAGGCGAAACGCAGCCTTAGCATTTGTAGTTAACTGCATTCACTTTAGAAACCTTCCAGCACATATGGGGTAATGAATAAAAGGGTAGGGTAAACCTCCGATACATGACTCTACCCACAAGGATCATATATTAGGTAAGCCCGGAGACTCGAACCTAGGACCTCTAGTTCCTTATTTAACTCTTTTATACAATTGTCCAATATGAATGCATTAACGAGGAGAAGGATGAACTCTTCTTTCATAATTTATTGTGATTGTGATGGATAATGTTTTTTGCCCTACATCTTTTGAGTTTATACAAATTTTGGTGCTCATAATTTATTAAGAAAAATTATGTTACTTATACGCTTCTTAGTGCTTCTATTTGTTGCATGATATAAATTTTATATTATTGTAAATTAATTAAAATGAGAAATAGTACACATGTGCTGAAATAATTTTTCTATTTAATTTATTTTTCCCATCAAAAAAATATTTAATTTATTTTACTATTAATTATTTTATAACAACTAATAAGTATTTTCTTTGACAGTTTATCTTACATATGTGCTTGCTTTTATAACTAATATTAGTATCATGTATGTTTTTATTAATTAATTATTTTTTTGTTTCTGCAAAAAGTTATTTTATTGATTCTATTTCGAATTAAACTGAGCCAAAAATTTGAATTGGGTTGGGTTTATAGTTTATAAAATAAAATCAATTTGTTGTTTGCGTTTCATAATTCAGATTTCAAATCGGGTTGAATTGGGTTTGGCTTGACCTTCAAGGAAGTCGGTTTAGGTTGGGGTTGAGATCATCCCGACCCAAACCCAACCGAGGTGCACCCCTACTGGGTTCTATCATCTATCATGTCTTTTTTGTTAACTAAATTTGTTCGTATCAAGAGTACGGTTGTTCCAACAAAAAAAAAAAAAAAAAAGAGTACGGTTGTTCTTATAAAACCTGTCCCCTCACGAACAAACTGAAGAGAGAGAGAGAGAGATGGGTAACAGCCTGAGGTGTTGCTTGGCCTGTGTTCTTCCATGCGGGGCTCTAGATGTAATAAGGATCGTGCATTTGAATGGCCACGTAGAGGAGATATCACATCCAATATCAGCAGGAGAGGTGTTGAAGGCTAATCCTAACCATGTCTTGAGCAAACCTTCTTCCCAAGGTGTCGTTGGCCAAATCCTAATCCTCTCCCTGGAATCCGACCTCAAAAGGGGTAACATCTATTTCTTAATTCCGGCCTCGTCCCCACCTGAAAAGAAAAGAACCACCAGTAACTGCCATAAGAAATCTTCCAAGAAGAACAAAAACAACAGCACCACCACTACCGCCACCACCACAGATATCCCATACTGCGATCCTCACCTTACTGACATTCTCTCAGATAAGAAATCATCACGTCGAGATCGCCGGAGTGGCCGAATCGGGGTATGGCGTCCTCATCTCGAGAGCATCTCCGAAGACTCATAACCCGGATTCTGACATCTTCTTCCTACATCATTCGTTTGTGGATAAATGAAAATGTATTTTTACTCTTCTTTATAATTTCCAGCTTAACACCAGAATGCAAGATTCTGAGATTTTGTTTTTGATGATCATTTCCCTTTTTTTTTTCTTTTTTTTTTCTGGGAAATTAAGATGATCGGTTTTCCCCAGAATCCGGTGGAGGACATGATAGAGAAAGGTTGGCAATCATTAAAGTTGTACTAAACTACCACAACTTGTAAAGAACAAATTCTATATAATCCCTCTTTGTAGTTTTAAATTAGTATATTTTTTTTTTTAATTAGTAGTTGAATTTCGAAAGACATATTTACTCACTCTTTTCGATCTCTTTTAGTTATGGTTCAAATTCCCTAACATGCTTTTAGTTCTTAGAATTGTTTGTAATCAAATTTCGTTCATTGCATAGTCTTCTCTCAGATTTTTGCTACCTTATTAATTGTGACAGTATTGATTTGAATAATTTTAGAGGATAATTCTCATATTTGTTTTAGGCTATTTATTTGATCATATTTTAATAGTTGGTGAACATTACTTTAGGGTTTGATTTTATGTCCTCCATTTATATAGTTTTTTAATTAATTCCTAATATACAGATTGGGGTCTATGCCTAATCTCCATCTCACCGTTGGAGTTCCTTTGCGACTATTCCTGTATAAAAAGGGTCTTTCCTTAAAATTTTTTTTTTTTGATTTTTTGCTTAATATTTTATTCACCATTTAATTAGTTCCACTATTAATTTATCAAAATAATGAAAAAAACATATATTAAATAATTAAAAATAGGTGAAATATAAAAAAAAAATTGTCTAAAATTATTTTCCTGGAAAAATAGAATTTACAAATTTTAGTTTCCATCCAAAAGGGTTCGAGATCTGAACTTTAAAGTTCAAATATTTTTTTTTTTTTTTTTTTGTAGGAAAAAGTTCAAATACCTTGATCTTGCAATACTAATCAACTGGTGTTGTTAACTCATAAAATTAAATAAAACAATATTGTTCACAATCACTAGTGAGCTGTAACTATGATGGAAAGAAAAATGGAAAGGTACTTTCGTTGTTCGATTCAGGACATTATATAATATATCATTCAGTTCCCCAACCCCTCCTTTTTCCTCATTTCTTTCTTTATTTTAGTTATATAAATCCAAAGTTGAATCAATCGCGACCTCTTCACGCTACGACAAATAAATGCCTAAAAGCCGGCAATGGTTATTGCACATTAATACATGTTTTTGTAATACTCAGTTGAGCCCTCACATGGATTTATCTTTCTATCATTATTTTAGTTATATAAATCCAAAGTTCAAAGGGTTGTGAATGTATGTGCATATATATATATATATACATTCACACCCCTTTCTCAAACTCCACAGCGTTGAGAAAGATAGAATATGTTTAAGATCACAAGCCTTCATTGATTGCAGATCAATGGATAAATCCATTTTTTTTTAAGGTTTAGTTTGTGATTGTTTGATTAAATTTTTAATCGTTTGATAGATCCCATGAGCTTATAACTGGCATTGAGCCTTGTGCCATATGGGGTGCGACAAAACGGTCACTAGGTTTTGTTCACGGGGTCAATCGCTGGTTCCCGGAAGAAAAAGTGGTTATTGTTTTCTTTCTTTCTGGATCGGAAACAGTAATCCAGTTATCCAGAATGACTGTATGGGTGGAGTGACTCAGTGAGCCGAGTGAGCGAGTCTCAATGTCACTAGTAAATCAGCACACCATACTGGCTTTGTCAATGTTTGAAGACTGATGAAGAGAGGCTTGAATGTAAAAGAAGCTCCTATATGGTTTAAGAACTTGGATTATACACAAAGCAAGTGCAGTAAAATTGAATCTCCGAAACAATATCCTTGGATTAGATGATTCTTGACTCATAATTTTATTTATTTATTATTATTATTTATTGTTGAATTGCTGGCTTGTTCTTTCAAACTTTACTGATCAAAGGGGGATTTGAAACTTGTACATTTTATACACGGGTGCAAAGTCAAAAGGAAAATCTAAAGCGAAGAGGGAATCATCCAGGCATCGTCTATAGCGGAATGGTTACATCCATTTTTCTTCTACATCCATTTTTATAGCGTCATTTAGAAGGTGCCACGTGGATTGTATGGGCTTCATTTAAAAAGGTGACTGATATTTTTGAAAACCTAAGAGACTTGTGAACCTAAAACCAGCTTTACGCTTCTACCGTAACCGGTGACTGTCATGTACTCACGGCGTCCGCCAATTCGTGTGGCATGGCCTGTGATTGGTTTCTGATAGAGCACAAATTTAGGATATTACCCTACGTAGAGTTTACCTTTCTAATTGTAATCTTATTGTAATCTCTCCTTCAATAGCTTGATCCAGTTTCCAGTTATATGTACACAATTAGTGGAAACTAGACACTCACAAATTGTATTTATATTGTAACTTCCTGTTAATGAAATATAAGATCATTTTATCAAATCGTTTATGGTATCAGAGCTCTCTCTGTCCATTGAACAGATACTAATACTTGATCCACAAACATTGCCCTAACCACACCTATCTCTCTTCTCTGCCACAACCACCACAATGGAGACCCCTGTCAATGAAACTCAAACACCGCCCGCCACTCAGACGTCTACAACCTTACCGACGGTCTCGATGCCTCTCTCTGCAACCCTGACAACTTTATCCCCACCAGCAAATCCCACGGCTCAAGGTAACTTCATTCCCTCAAATGGAAATCAGATTTCTCTCAATGCTTCTTCTCGGATTCCCTTCAAACTCACTAAGAATTGAGGAAATTATGCATCCTGGAAGTCCCAAATGTCCAACCTTCTCTTTAGTTATGAACTTCTCGGATTTGTTGATGGTTCTCAACCCTGTCCACCACAATCCGACCCAGGTCATCTCTATTGGATTCGTTAAGATCGTCTAGTGTTTCTTGGCATTCAGGCCACTCTCCACAGCTCAATCGGTCCAACTATCAACAATTGCGCCACTTCTGCAGATGCATGGAACAAATTGGAGACTAGTTATGCCACTCGTTCCAACACTCGAATGCTCTCTATCTTGTCCTCTCTCATGTCTAACAAGAAGGAAGACAAATTGGTACCTGCTTATATGAATAGGGTGAAAAGCCTTGTTGATGACCTAGCTCTCATTGGTCATCCCTTGAATGGCCTAGCTGATGAGTTCAAAGCATTAACGACAACGGTTCGTATGCGTGACACTCCTATCTCCTTCGAGGATCTCTACGACAAACTTCTTGATGAGGAGTTGATTCGAAATCATAGGGAGTCAAAAGGAGGAGGAAACACAAGTTACTGCTCAACTTGCTCAGAGGCGGACCAACCACAGAGGTCGAGGTGGTCAGGGAAACCGTGGAGGTTACAACTTCACCCACGGCTCGGACAGGGGCTACTTCGGGCAGTCCTCTCATTTCGGCCAATCTCAATGACAACAGTCATCCTATGGCCGAGGTATGAGGTTCTAGAATTCCAATCCTTCTCACCATCCTAGAATTTGAATGCCACTCAGGGAAATCAGGGCCAACCACGCATTGTTTGTCAGTTATGTGACAAACCGGGTCACAGTGCTAAAACTTGCCGCTCTCGAGGCCAACTGTTTTCTCAATATACTCGACCTCAAGTCAATTTTGTTGATGGAGATTCGAGTCACAACAACAACAATTGGGTCCTCGATTCGTGTGCCACACACCATATCGCGTCCGATCTCCAAAATCTCTCTATGCACTCGAACTATGTTGGCAATGAGGATGTTGTCATTGGTAATGGTAATGGAATCTCTATGTCTCATGTTGGTTCCTCTACTATTGATTCATCTACTGCCTCATTTACATTAGACAATATTCTGTGTGCTCCCTTGATAAAGAAAAACCTAATCTCAGTGTCTTAGTTTTGTAAACAGAACAATACTTCTATTGAATTCTTCCGTAAGCCTTTTCTTGTGAAGGATTTGATTACGGGGGCATCCTTGGCGAAAGGCCGGAGTAGAAACAAATTATACGAGTGGTCGTCGTCCTCCTCACCCGTCCAGTCATCTGATCCGCCACCCTCCACCTCGGTTGCTCTCACGTCTTAGCTTTGGCATCAAAGACTCAGCCACCTGTCTCCTCCTATCCAAAAGATGCCAAAGACTCAGCCACCTGTCTCCTCCTATCCAAAAGAAAATTCTAGCTACAAATAAATTCCACATTTCGAATTCTTTTTCTTCTAATAAAGTTTGCGATTCTTGCTTATGTAACAAAAGTCACAAGTTATCATTTAAGAATTCATATATTGTTTATGATCAACCTTTTCAAGTTATTTATTCAGATGTTTGAGCTCCTGCCCCGGCCACTTCTTTTGGCATTTTTCGTTATTATGTTATTTTTATTGATTATTTCACTAAATACTCTTGGCTTTATCCTCTCAAATTGAAATCTGAGGTATCTGGTGTTTTTGAAAAATTCAAGAAACTTGTTGATAATTTCTTTCAAACTTTAGTTAAGACTGTATACACGGATGGTGGTGGAGAATACCAAGCTCTCTCTCGCCTTTTAGCTCGCTATGGTATCCAACACCTCACCTCACCACCTAACACCCCCGAACATGTTCGTTCAGCCGAACGAAAACATTGCCATATTGTCGAAACCGGCCTTACCCTTCTACACCATGCCTCTATCCCTATCCGTTTTTGGTCATACGCTTTCCAAACCGTCAGCTATCTTATAAATTGCATGCCAACATCCGCCTTGCATAATGACACACCCTACCGTAAATTGTTTGGTCACCACCCGAAATACACATCCTCAGGATTTTCGGTTGTCTCTGTTATCCTTGGCTTCGGCCCTACAACACCCACAAGATTGAACCCCGATCCCGTCTATGTGTATCTTGGTTTTTCCATCTGCAATCATGCTTCTCTGTTTTGATATTAAATCCAATAAAATATTCATTTCAAGGCATGTTGTCTTCTTTGAAAAACTCTTTCTTTATAAAAAAATCATATACTAATTTACTTGTGACTAATCAATCCTTTTCCAAACTTCTTCCCACCTTTACAGGCAAAACTCTGGCAACCATATCCTCTCCAACCGTCGACTCAACCGATTTCTCATCACTTCCTAATCTGGCTCCAACTATTCTTTCGGAAACAATATCCAAGTCCACATCTCAAAATCCCCCACAAACTTCCACTTCCATCTCTCCCAACCTTGAAATTACCCCTTTAGTCCCTCCATCAATGCCTACAGCTACCCTTCCTCCAACTCGCATCTCTGGGTCTACTCCGTCCACCATCAAGGCTGCTTCATGTTCATCTCCAACACAGGTAAGTAGCTCTCAACCCTCATCATCTCACATCTCTTCTCCTCTCACTAATTCCACCAATCCTACCTCTACATGATAAGTGCGTGGCACTTGCAGTTTTAGATTCATTACTCATGCTTAATAGTCGTAGATTTGCACTTAAATGAATGAATTAAGGCATGTTTCTTAATTGTGCAGGTCTGACAATGTTCGTGTAAATTCAGCCTAAAAGAGCATTAAATCAAGGCTAAATTTGTCAAAAGAGGAATGAGGTCCTATGAGCTCAAAGGAAGCACTACAATCATGTGGAGTTCAAGCTGGTATGACAATCCAACGGCCAAGATGAGTGGATGTGTAATCACGAATACAGATCACAAATCAAGGATTAAGTCAAAATTCTGGAAACAGGATCCAACAGTGGTGTTTGTACATTATCTCTCAGCTCCGATATCAGATTTATCTGATCTTTGATGTGTTGGTGAGAGTACACACAGCCCGAAAAATGTTTCTCTAATAGACACATCCCAATTACAATTTTTTCCGGGTCCCAATCGAGTCAAAAGGGGACTATTATGGGCAGTCCGAAAATAAAGCCGAAAATGCTCTTTTTGGTGAAAACAAGTATGTGCCAAATAGGGATTGTGAGATGAGGGTTTTTAAGTTTTGATTAAGAGGGGGGGAAAAGGAGAAAAAAGGCAGGGGTTCAAGAAGGGTAGAGAGCGTGAAAGAAAGGAAATAAAAGAAAGGGCCGAATCAGGTCAGGCGATTAGAAGCGAGAGCTGGGCGACTATAGAAGAAGGAAGAAGAACCTTCAAGGATGAATATCGTCATTAGAATTTCGTCTCCTTTGACATCCATGAACGGCTAAACATCCTTCTAGGGTTTCAATGAAACCCTAGCCAAGTAACTTTGGGGTTTTTGTTAATTTAATTTAGGGATTTGGTTTGTTTTGTATTGATTGCATAATCTAGAGAATTGTTCTTAACAATTGGTTTTATTGGTTTAGTTAATTTCTTTGAGAATATATTTCTTTCATTAGGATATGTTTTCCTAGAATTTAATATTCAAACACCTTCAATTTTTGTAGTCTTGTTGGTGATGGTTATGCAATAGTTTTGATTGGAATGTGAAATTAATTTTTAGATAATCCATACCTAGAGAAGACAAGTTGTTTTACAACCCTAGTTTAGTGTATACAATTTGTGCCAATAAAAGATGGGTTATGCTAGGAATTAATCTCCATTATCATTCTTGTGATTGGTGAGACTTGTAGTCAAAACCCAATTTGGTGTACAACCTTTTCAGACCCTCTAGGTTAAATTGATTGCCCATAGTTAAGAGGTTAGTGGTGGATTTGAATCCCTAGACTTTCCCTATCCAATTACTTCTCACTTTTAATCAATTTCATTTAGTTTTCTTTGTTTATTTAATTCTAGTGGCTTTACCCTTGAGCACATTCATGCCATTTCCACGTTGAGAAGCGGAAGACTCATAAATAATAGGGTAGGGGAGGAAGACGTAAAGGTAATTGACCCAGAACCCACTGAAAATCATAATGAGTCAACTACCCAAAGAGGGAGTGATGAAGTACTGTCTCCTATCACT
>JAUPMG010010208.1:0-15697 GCA_031762675.1 Pachysandra terminalis
CACAATAAACACGACATTAACAAGTTAATAACCATAATATTAACAAGCCAATAAAAAGAATATTAACAAGTCAATAACCATATAATGCCAGCAACATTAAAAAGTCATTATCCAGCATTAAAAAAAGTCAATAACTACCAGTTTCATAAAATCAACAACTCTCGGTGATCAATCGGTTCCACCTACAAGTTTCAAGAACACTCCAGTCCATAACTACAATATTCAACATGGTACCATAATTCAACATCCCACGTGTACAGCTCAGTTTCGTACTACTTTCAACCTACTCGGGATCAATTCTCGTAACTCTTTACAGGTAGCACGATCTGTGTTGTGCTGGGCAAAACAACAAGGCACGACACAGTGATTTCATATAAGTTAAATTTTATTTTTTTGTTCTTTTTAATCTGTTAGGGTGCTGGTCAAAAGTGATAACTTGCGTCGGTGCTGATTGGACGCCAAACTGGATATTCACTATTGGAGAGAGAGGGAGAAAGAAACCCTCCATTGCAAGAGAGAGAGAGAGAGAGAGAGAGAGAGAGAGATGTCATTGACGGTGATTCTGATGTCGTGAGTGAGAGACGACGTTGAAGCTTGCGCCGGTGCCGATCGGACGTCAACTAGATATTCACTGTTTCAGAGACAGGGAGACAGAAACCCTCCATTGCAAGAGAGAGAGTCGGCATTTACCGTGACTCCATTGCAAGAATGAGACGACGTTGACACTTGCGCTCAATGCTTGCGCCACTGCCGGTCCGACACAGGATTAGGTTTTCACTATGACAATCGGAAAGAGAGGGAGGGAAGAAGACCCTTTGTGACAAGTTTAAAGAGAGAGAGAGAGAGAAAGAAAGATAGATCTCACCAGAAAGAGAGAGAGAGAGAGAGAGAGAGAGAGAGAGAGAGATTCTATTAAAAAAAAAAGGCGAACTCATATTTAGTTATACTTTATGAGATTAAGTAAAAGTCAGTCACGCTTTTTAAAGGGTAATAGAATTGCTTAAACTTTTTGGAAAGGTTTTCAAATGAGTGGTCTTGCACTGTAGCAGACGACTCCTTCCCAAAATGCCCTTTGGCCTTTTCCCTCTTTTTTTAATACAAATGAAATTGGATGGGAAATGTCCATTATACCCCTCTTTATAAAACAGTGGGATTGTCTTCTTCCCTCCTCTTTTTGGATTCAACCAAAAGGTTTTCCCCTTCCTTCTCTCTTCTCCATTCATGTTCTTCCTCTTCTCCCTCGTCAGTTGGTCATTTTCGTTGGGATTAAGGTATTGTCCTGCCTTCCTTTCATTTTCTCTCCTCTCTTTAGGTTTAATCTCCATCTCCTTCCCTACATTTTGTTTCTCATTCTTTGTCTTGGGATCCCTTCTTTTTTTCTCTGTTCCCCCTCATCAGTACATGATCTTTCTATCATTTGGATTTATTCATTCAACGAACTAATTCGTTGGCATTAGGCTTTTGTCCTCTATTAGGATTTGGTTGTTGAGGTTAGGGTATCCTTGGGTTTGCAGGTATTCTTGTGATCAATTACCCATTGTTTTTTCCAGACACATCGTACTTTGTTAAGTAATCAGTAATCAATTCACCTCCATATGTCCATGATATTATAATCCTCAAAGTTTTAAGGTTGCTATCACATGCAATTGAGATGTCCCAGTTTTGTTCAAATTTTGTTCATGATATAATTATATTTATTTTGTGTGGTTTGTTGAATTAGGCATTGCATAAGTAGGCATTATAGTACTACGATTTTATTATTTGAAAAGTATAAGCTACAACTAATTTTTCGATGACATTTTCTTATGATTTCAAAAGCAGTTCCTAATATTATATTACTACTATAATATTAATTTTTTTCCTATTTGCATACAATTAGAAATTGTCTTTATTTCTTGTTGAAATCTAATTAATAGGATGCCCATGGTGAAAATACTTTTGTGCTATTGCTACATCGATGGTGAGGTGGCATTAGACGATAAAGAAGAAGTAATGACGAATGCAGATGGGACCATTATTTATAAAAATGGTCGTGTCAATGCACTATTGTCACGAACCAAACCGGAGACCTCATTGGAGATCCCAAATTTGAATTAGTAACTCTCACCCCAAACAAAGCTTGGGAGTGAATAAGCAATATCGAGCCAGAAAGCTAATTAAAACAGATATTATATATAAGGATATAAGTTATGGAATATTAAGTTCCTTAAAATAATATCCATTACAGCCAATCTACAGACAAGCAGCAGGAATTTACATGAACCTAGTGTTTTCAAATCAACTCCTATTATAAGATCAGGTAAAAACCTCAAATATAAATTCCTAAAGAAGACTAATGTCTATACGAGATCAAATATCAGAGTAGCAAGATATAAAAGGAAAATCACGTTAATGGATAATAATAAGGTAAAATGTACATTCAAATCCAAAGAATGAACAACGGAAATAAAATTGATAATATACAAACCCACCTTGAGTTAAAGTCTTGATAAAACATTTATACAACAGGAAAATTTAAATAAGACCATTACTAATCGATTACATTACATCAAGCAAATATGAACATCTTCTTCATCTTCTTCTGGGCCTCATCTCGATCTTCATCTAATAGACCTGAAATGTGGTTGCGTAAAAAGCATGAGCTACACTAGCCAGTAAGTAAATAACTTCACAATTATGCATGATTAACGTAGAGTCAAATCATTACTCAGTAAATCCAGTTCACACAACAAACAAATTAATTAGATGAAATGAAATGCATGAGGTTGATTATTAATTAATGCATGTTGTGCACCTATTTTATAGTAATCACTAAATGTGATCTAACAAACATTCTAATATGCATGGAGTCTGTGTGGATTCCACATAGACCGATCCATCTGTGGGCAAGATGTCTTAATGGACCATCCCCCAAATATACGAACCTTTCTGACTAGTAATCGTACATGTTGGTTCCTCATATGAACTAAATCGTGCTACCCAAGGATGCTCACACAGACTCCATCCCCCAATAAATGATAGAAATAGCAGATTATTCTATGTGCACAACATAGTTTCTATGGGTTTCAACCTAGAGGACAGAAGCGCCTCACCTTATTTGTTATCATAGGGACGAATCCCAAGGCATCGCCCAGAACATCCTCAGAGAACCACACACTAGTGATCAACTATCAGAGCTCACTCACATGATTCGAATATTGGGTCTTATCAATATGAAGAGCCCTCACCTATCATCTTTCCTCGTGTCTCTTGGGATCATCACTTGGGACGTATCCCGCACCACGGGAGATAACAAACAATTGGTCTATTGGGATTAGTCCCTTAACCCACATAAATCTAAGTTTCCTCACTTATTATGATTTCCAGATCATAATACTCTAATGAAATAATAAGGAGTCCCATAGGTAAGGACTCAAGATATAGGGTATTACGCATAGACCAGATCCATGGTCCAGAGCCAATGCAGTGCGTGTGAGTGAGTGCACATTAGCTAAACATTCAATCTTTGTGTACAATGTGAAATAACAACCAACAAACATGTAGATCATCAATCTCATGAGTAACATGAATCACATTCTAAGTAACATGGATAGTGGGACCACAAATAGGAAAATCATAAGATAATCTAAGTGTTCATATGGAATGCATCAGATGCATTATCAGTTATGTGTACATTATTCATCCCAATCCAACCTTCATATTCATCAAAACATATAGTCCATAAGTAGGTACGTATAATAACGATCACATTTGAATTTCACATAGCATCATACTTGATAAGATTACATTCATCCTAGGTTAAGTGCAAGATACATTATGGTTAACTGAAGAGCATACACCACACGTTTCCATGGATTGTCATGTAATATTCCATTAGACCAAAACATAGAGTGAGAAACACATCAATAATCATAATAGAGTGTATAATCCATCAATTGAATCACAAACCATGCTAATGTGTAACAACTAACAAACATTAGAACATAAGGTCAAATATTAGGTTCGACGAGGTCTTCGGTGATCACTTCACTGCACCGAACTATCATTCGGCGAAAAAATCAACGGGGTTCAGTCTCGGTGACCTCTTCGGCGCACCGAACTAATTTCGGTGGGGTGTTCAAGTTCGGCGACCATTTCGAGGGTGTGTATATGCTCGGCGACCTGTTTGATGACCCATTCGGCGTGCCGAGGAGGCCGCTGAACGTCGCGAATAGGCCAAAATCAAGGGAGTTTCTTTCAATTTGAACATACAACAAAGGGGAAAAAAAATACTAATATGAAATTATTATTCAAAATCCAACAATATCTAACCCTAAAACATGATATTAAACCAACATTTAAAGCAAGGTATTCCAAATCATTCTTCAACTTCCATTACGACCAAAGGAAGCCAGCTATGTGCAATTGTTAACTAAGATCCAACAAATTCCATCTTTAAACATGATACTAATCCAACATTTTAGATCAAGACATTTAATCCTTTCATTAACATTCTAAAACATGTAAGACTAGAAATTAGTGAGAACCAACTTAAATCTACCTTAATCAATGAATAAAGTAAAGAAATCTACTTACATTGATGAAAAGAATGCAAGCAAACCAAGCAAATCTTCAAGCATGCAAACCCCTCTTTCCTTCTCCTCCAAACCAAGCACAACCAAACAAACCCCAAATGAGAGAAATCTCATGAGATTCTCTTTCTCCCACTCAAACCAAACCCTAGCCAAGTGTCTAAATCCTAGCCCTTCAATATACCCACTCTAATCTCAACCCTCCATCTCACCCACTCAAATCTCAACCCTCCAAATATAACCACTCAAATCCTAGCCTGTCAACCCTAACCACTCCAACCACTCTCATCTCAACCACACAAACACAAATACTCTCACCTCTCCAACAATCCACACCACACATCACAAACAAGCAAGATTAAATCTAAACCACACAAATTAGCACACTAGATCCAAACAAACACAATGCTCAATTAAATCTAGGCCACACGTCAAAATCATGATCTAGAAGGTCAAACACAAAATCAAACATAGAAGGGCTATGCTACGGTGTGTAGCACCAAAGCCAAACAAACACAACATGCACGATCGCATGGTCGGATCTAATCCGATCGGCGATCCGAAAAAAGGAAAATAATCATCACATGATATAAAATACAAACATACACAAACAAAAGGCTAAAGCTGCTACATTGTTTATTTCCTATTTAATTACTAAATTAAGCTATCTGGCCAACACTGCATCCTAAGTTAATCTAATTGATTTCATCAGTTTTAATGACGTAGGGTTTCTAGTGTTTTTTATGTGATTAAGGTTTTATGAGTTCTAAACTAAATTAATTAATGAAAATTAAATTACCGATCTCATTAAATTACTATCTTACCCTAAGATCTCAAGTTAATATTTTTATGGATTATTCAGGTTATTACAACTAACCATCGACGAGAGGACACGGTTGGAAGAAATTTTAGTCGTTGTTGAGCAAAAGCTTAACGTCTCTATGGAGGGGAAGACTGTTAAGTACACGACCCTGATAGAAAGGAGTATATTACTACCTATTTTTGATGAAGAATTTCAAGAATATGATCATTTTCAACGAACGGTCAGTTAAGGTTTATATATGAGGAGCCGGCAACAAACATCGTTACACCTCTCAGGTATTTAAATAGTCATACATTTCTTGGTTAAATATAAGTATGTGAGAATGTTATATTAGAGTAGTATATGAATGGTTGGTATAAGTATCTATAATAATTTACAGTTAACTTATTATGTGAAAACAAGTCCTAATATGTACAAGAGTAGTGAAAAATCTATTACGATCAAAGAACTAATAAACTTAATATTAATTCATTACATATTTTTCCAAATGTGATTACATATTATTGGTACATGTATTTAGCTTATTTAATTGAACTTCTATAGGCATGACGAAGAAGTTCAATGTGGTACATCTAATACGGATGGCACTGAGAGGAGATTTATACCCACACAGACAACCATTATAGAAAGAGATCCAATAGGAACAGTTGCAGAGGAGTTTGTGTTGGGTGGTGTTGCAAATGGAGAACATGTGGAACTTCATCCTATCATGTACGAGCATTGTATTGTTGATGATCAGTTATTTGATGGTGCAGATGCTTTTTGACAAGCATTGTAAAAGTTCAGCGTTGCACATCATTTTCCATATAGGTGAAAGCGAAACACATCTACCTATTTGGATGCAAGATGCAAGGTTGAGAGTTGCACTTGGAGAGTAACAGCTAGTCAAATAAGAGGCACACAATTTGTAAAGTGAAGAGTTTTTTAACGATCATCTTCATGACTCTGAAGAACATCTTAGTGTTGAGCCTCTCGTAAGGACTAAATGGGTTGGTGGTATACTTGAACCCATGATCAAGCAAACACCAAGTTACTTGCCACGCCAAATCTGCAAAGACTTTCATCAAGGATATGGAATGAAGATGAGTTATCAGCAGTTGTGGCATAGCAAAGAGAGGGCGAGGAAGAATATTGATGGTGATATTGTTGAGTCATATAGCATACTCCCGTGGATGTGTAATAAGCCTAAGGAAGTAATGCCCAGGACAGTTGCTAAATGCACATGTAATGATGAGGGTTTATTTAAGCAACTCTTCATTGTATATCATAGTAACCTGCATGGATTTAGGTCTGGTTGTCGACCAATTTTATTTTTGGATGGCACCTACCTCAGCAGTACATACAGAGGGACGCTATTTGGAGCTACTGCTGTGGATGCAAACAACCAAATGTTTCCGATAGCATATGATGTGGTTCCTTCGGAGAACGACAATGATTGGATGTGGTTTCTAGAAAACTTGAAAGTAGCTTTGAATGATCCTAGAGATATTGTGATCATATCTGATCAAAATAAATCAATTCTTTGTTGTGTATGTACCGTGTTTGGTAGTTATAACCATGCTTACTATCCGTGGCATTAAAAAGAAAAATTTAATAAGTTTCTGACTGGAAAGTTTATAAGGAAGCTAAAAAATGATCTAGCGTTTAAATTATTACTTGAACTTGCCGTAGCAAGGTTGCCTCGAGACTTTGAAGATAAGTTGAGGGAGTTAGATGGTATTGATCTAGAATCCTCAAAATGGGTTTATGAGAACTCTCGTCATCACTGGGCCAATATTTATTTCCCGAAACGTCTTTGGGATAATTTGAGTTCTAACTTTGCTGAAACCTTTAATGAATGGATTAGGGAGGAGAGAAAAATACCGATCATGGCATTGATCGATGATATGCGTGTGAAGTTATCAGATCTTTTGATGAGACGCCACATTGAGCTACAGAGTTGGAATCATATTGGACCGAGAATTGAAAATGGGATTAAGAAAACTGCTGATATAGGAATTGGATGGATTTTGAGAAGATTCACCCCTACTTCATTTGAGATTGAAACGATGCCTGGGAAGAGGGTTGGGGTTGATTTAGCGAAACACAGTTGAACTTGTATGAAGTGGGCGATGACTGGCATTCCTTATGGGCATACATGTCTGGCAATGACGAAGACTCACCTTAATTTATATCCATATGTTGAACTGTGTTACCACAAGGATACCCAAGCTTGTATATACTCACAGTTAATGCAGCCTGTGCCCAATATTGATGCGCCTATCGTCCATACCCCTGAACCTCTTGGTCCTCAGATTGGGCAGCCAGTCATAGATGGCCCTCCTCATACCAAATGCCCAACTGGTTGTCCAAAAATGAAGCATATTGAGTCCCAGTTTATGGCCAAGAGGACTGCGTACTGCAAACGTTGTAATAAGCCCAACCACAATCGTAAATCTTGCAAGGAGCCAATCTGAATTCGTATACAATACAAATGCAATGGTCATAGTAAGTGTTCATCCTTAGACCAAACTCTTCATTTAATCTTGATTTTATTTAAAGTAATGTGGTTTCGAGTTACTAGTAAAGTTGTTGATCCCCTTGACCCCCCGCCCCCACACACAGACACACACACATCAAAAGTCTTACAATTGGGGTTGGTTTTGGTGCTTTATTTCTGATTTTACTATGGTTTGATATCGATTATCCATTTTGATGCTCCTGCTACCTGCTCTCTTGGTTAGTGGTTTTGTTGGCTTCTCATATCTACTGTTGTCGTTGCCATTGCCTTGGTTGCTTGTTGTGTGCTATTTTTGTTAATCCTGCTTCTTTTTTATGGCCTGCTTGGTGTTCCTCTTGTTCAAGCCTTGGGTTATTGTACTCACCCATCTGCTTTTGCTTTGATCTCTTTCCACTCTTGCTCGCTTGCCATTGTTGCTTTGTTGCTTTTACTGTGACTTGCTGTTGATTATCCTTCTCGAAGCTGCTGTTGCTTGCTGTATTGGACGTTGCTTGGGGCTTGTTAGTGGGGTTGTTGGTTTCTTTTGGTTGCTATGTGATACTATGGTTTTCTTTTCAAGCTGCTACTATTTTATTACCTCCAACCTTATGTATGTTGCTAGTACTCTAGGAGGTGGAGATGATCTGATTTTACTGGTTGGTTCCTTGCTTCCTTAGATGTCTCCATGTTCTTTTTTTTCAGTGTTTTGGGGCTGATGCTTGTTTTTAGGTTATATGTGTTTGCCTTATTGGCATGTTTTTTTTACTTGTTTGTTTGATTCCCATTGTGGTGAAACTTTTATGAACCTTTTATTGTGCATCTCTTTATTTATAAAATCCAGATTTTACCCGTTCCAATTGTTTTATTTTTTTGGCTTGTTGCACCAAGAGTGCAATTGTAGGCCCCCTAGGTGTGCATCTCTACCACTAGATGGTGCATCCCTGCCCACTTAGTGGTGCATCCTTGCACCACCTTGAACAAGGGCATTCCCATTGAGTGGTGCATCGCTTTCCACTTAGTGGTGCATCCCTCTCCACTCAGTGGTGCATCCATATCCACTTAGTGGTGCATCCCTATCCACTTCGCGGTGCATCCCTATCCATTGGATGGAGCATCCCTGTCCATTGGGTGGTGCATCCTATCCACTGAGTGGTGCATCCCTTTCTACTGGGTGGCGCATCCCTGCCCACTTATTGGTGCATCCATGTCCACTTAGTGGTGCATCCATATCCACTTAGTGGTGCATCCTTGTCCACTCAGTGGTGCATCCATATCCACTTAGTAGTGCATCCCTGTGCACTTCGTGGTGCATCCCTTTCCACTGGGTGGTGAATCCCCACCCACTGGGTGATGCATCCCTGTCCACTGGGTGGTGCATCTTTATCCACTAGGTGATGCATCCCTATCCAATAGGCGGTGCATCCCTGTCTACTAAGTGGTGCATCCCTATCCACTAGGTGGTGCATCCCTGCCCACATAGTTTTGCATCAATGGATCACCAAATGTGTAAGGGAAGGCCCACTAGGTGGTGCATCCATGCCCACTTAGTGGTGCACCATTCCCAGTGGGTGGTGCATCCATGCCCACTTAGTTGTACATCCTTGCAGCTCCAAGTGTGCAAGGGTACACCCACTGGGTGGTGCATCCTTGCCCAGTAGGTGTTGCATCCCTCCCCACTGGTGGTGCATCCCTTCCCCAAAAAGAAGATTATCATTTCAGTATGTGAAATTTACACAGAACATTATAATTTTAGTGAATGTAAAGTCTTTATTCAAAGAATATGTTCATGCATTTTTAACTTCTTGTTATGTTTGCAGCTTTAAAATTTTTGAATTTAAAGAGATGGATCTGATATGCTCAAAGTTGCTGACATGACGAAGAGGAAGGGTCGTGAGAGGATGCAACATCCTTTGACATTGATAACGTGTTCACCCCATATGAAGAGGATGAAGTATGATGTATAGTAATATCTATTTGTTATTGCACTACAGTTGCTGACTACCTTGATGTAATGTTTGCAGCTCTAAAATTCGTGAAGTTAAAGCGAATGGTGGATCAGATATGCCTACAGTTGCTGACATGATAAAAGGGAAGGGTCGAGAGAAGATGCCACATCCACTGACCTCGAGAGAAACTTCACCACAGAGGAAGAGGATGAAGTATGGTAGATGATAATATTTATTGGTTATTGTACTTATGGACGTGTTTAAGGATTTTTATTTATTATTGGTTGTTTGACTAATCTGATTATCACAACAATCGCAATGATTCGGTTGATAAATGGACTTTTAATTCATTTTTATTAACGTGTTTGCAATAAGCTTTGTAGTGAACTTTGAAGGTTTCATACCTAAAACACCTGTGTTTAATTTATAACATGCATAATGTAAAGACGTGAAACGATCGTACAACTAACCCAACAAGAAAACTCATACAAATGATGTATAAACAATAGACATGATGCATAAACAAGAATCTAGCTGGATTCAGCGCCTTGCTGGAGGAGATTGAAAATCGGAGTCATCAGAATCACATTCTCGTTGCTGATTAGTAGACTCATCCGAGAGGTTTGATTCTATTTGATATTCATCCAAAATATTGCTAATCTCCTGCGTTGGAGGTTCACTCATGCTTGCATATTCGTAATCTTTCTTTAGCATATATAATTTAAAAGACCTTATGGCGCGCCGATTCATACGGTTGTTCAGATTTTTCATCAAGGGCAAGGCTTGTTCTATATTTCGATCGCTACTAGGTGAAAATTGTAGAGACCTATGTTTGGGAGCTGGTTGTCGGTAGTGACGTAATTCTTTTTCCAACGTTTCACCGAGTGAATGCTCATGACGTAACTCCCCAACAAGGTGACATGATGGGCCGGGTAGTTGTGTTTTTCAAAACACCAACCTACTCCTATCAATGTTGTTCGACCTCCTTCGGTTGTTCATGCTGCCATTCCATTGGTTGTCCATGTTGCCTTAAAAACGTGAAATAAGTTCTCAATATTACAACCAACAACTCCAACACTGTTAATATGTCTACTTATAATGAACCATGAAATGTGAGCTGAATGTATTCAATTGTAATTCTTTGTACATTTAGATTTGACAAGTCACTGCCCACGTCAAATCTCCCTGGACGAACACAACTCCCTATGACTTTTCAATGACATTATCTACTTGTACTTATTGTTGTTGACAAGACGATTCAGTGAATCCCACACACAACTCCCTATACCTCAATAATGACATGTGTAAAGGAATATATTTGCTATAGATGTTTACCCTCGCACTTTGTTAACTCCTTGTATATGAAAATACAAATTGATCTGATAATACCTGCAGACTGAACCTTGCACACAACTCCCCATAATTCAATAGTGACATATTGAAAGTAATATATGCCCTACAATTTTTTATTGAACTTTTTTAGTTTGTGCAGATTTACAAGTCTGTTTAACATATTCACAAGTATTTTCAGCCCAGTTACAAGTATATTTAACACATTTACAGGTCTTTTAAACATAGTTAAAACTCTATTCATCAACCAATTGATTTGATAATACCTACAGAAATGGAATAATAAGTCCTTTATAGGTATTTTGTGCAGATTTGCAAGACTGTTTCAGACATTCACAAGTATTTTTAGCCCACTTACAAGTATATTTAACAAACTTACAGATCCTTTCAGCACAGTGACAACTCTATTCATGACGAATTACTATTTTCTGTTTTGCACAATTACAAGTACTTTGTCAACATTTAAAATGCTGTTGTGCATATTTATATGTATTTGAAGCAAAGTTACAACTTATGTAAGTTACAACTTACAAGTATTTTGTGCACATTCACAAGCATTTTCAACGCAGTTAATCGCATTTTCTGCACAATTACAAGTTATAAGTGCTATGATATAAGAAGGAATGTTCATATTTTGCAACGAACAATGATTAATACAACAAAGTAGTTGATATTGATTGAGATACAACATTACATTATAACTCCAGTTGAAAATACTCTTAACATTAAGCTCTACTGTAGAAAGAAAGCTCATCACTTATTCAAATCTAATTTGTTGAACTCATCCAATATCCTACGGCCAAACTGAGCAACTCTTTCAGATGCCTTGACCTTAGTTTGAATCAGTTTTTTGATACGTTGGGCGTTGCCTATATCCTCCACAACTAATTTATTTACACAATCCGCCTTATTACCATCTCTCTCTTTGCTTTGGACGCAGGAAAGTATCCACAAGCGGGATCTTGTGCCTACAAAACATGGTAAAATAAAATCAATTAGTACAAGTCCTTAGGAATCAACCTACTGTCTAGTTTGAAAAATTAACCGTTAAGTTAGGACATGCAAAGAAACGACGTCCACAAGAATCCTTCTTCTTCTATGTTAAAACCTTGCAAGGCCATGCTTTGCAGGGGCACAACTTATACTCGTCTTCCCACATGAAGAATTAACAGTCCTTAACGTCATTGTTCCCACTCTGATTCCGCTGCAGTTCAAACTATGCAGGTTAAAGGAACTACCTATTTAATTGTGAAGCACCAAATGATACAGTGTAGTAATGTTTAAGAAAACCCAATAAGGACATCTGTAAAACCATCGATCTGGATTACATTTTGTATGAGACTTCAATCAAACGCACTGACCACGTTGTCAGACACAAACAAGTAAGTTGTTTGTACTGGTATATGAGGATGGTGATGAAGCCATGTTCCTGTTGGATTATTCTTGCATCAGAGATTGGAGCGAGCACGATGATTGTTATCTGGTATCTTTATCTTACAAATTTATAATGGTGGAAGAGCGTACACTATTAAGTAACATGAATGTTACTTTTATTATTGTACGGCATATTCAATATTTGTAATAAAGTCACACAATTGAGCATATATGCATAATTGTTTTAGTTGCCTTCATAGCTGCTAAATAAAAAGGATTCATTAGATTCATATAGTTTAATGATAATCGTGGGATTATAGTGCAAATTGACCAGAGGGTCCAGCAAAAAAAAAAAATCAAAACAAAACAAAACAAAAACGGAGTTGGAAAACTGACTTTGGTGAAAATTTTAGCATGCGTTGAGGGAAACAAAAAAGAGCACGATGAAAACCTACAAGGGCGTCGTTGCTTAGAAAAAGGAAAATTAAAGAAAAAAGAGAGAGCATGATGAAAACCTGCAAGGGCGTCGTGCTTAAAAAAGACATCTTTGCAAAAGTCTTAACAGTAATCAGAAGTGAGAATTACAGTAGCAGGTCAGAGTCATCTTATCACCGATAAGGGAATTACAATAGCACCTTTCAAAACCATTCTCCATGAACCATATATCATCTACAATAGGGAAATTTTCATGTGATGTCTTTGAACAGCTTGGTCTAATTCTATTTTTGGTAATATTGGTCTCATTGAGTCGAACATCGCTTTCATTCTCCCTTGAAGTCAGGGAGATAATATTGGCTCTAATAATCATGGGGATGAGTTCGTAATCCTTGACATTGGTAACAATTCTTTCATGTTGTTCTGTTACATTTTTTAGATTCATTTGAGAAAGATTTACTTCATTATCTTGATCATATCAAAAAATAAATTGAAATTTTTTTTTTTTGAAAATGTGTGTTATTGGCATTTTGTTTTCCGCTTTCCATTAGATACCACGGGATTTGGGAAGCTAAAGAGAAGCAAGATCGGCAGCGGTTGGCTCAAGTCAAAAGGAGAAATCACGAAGATCAAGAAGTCATCATCTCCAACTTGAAAGATGAGAAGCTAGTTAAAGCAGCACAAAGATCAAATTCCTAATGGAAGTTGTTCATATTTATCCCCAAGCGGAGTTATCTAAAGATGATGGAATGAACTGAATTCCCAAAAGAAAGTGGAGCAGCAATGTAGAGGAGTGATGACTTAAAGACACCCATATTGAAGTACATTCAAAGCTGATGAAAATAAAAGAGCCAAATTTTCAAGGAAGGATTGAACAAAATATGAAGCAAGAGCAAAGAAAGTTGTGAAGTCCATTTTTAGTAGCCAATAAATCATAGTCTTCACACTGTAGACAAGGAGATCGGACTGAGAAATCAGAATAGTGGAGTTGCAATAACTCGAGCACGACAAGTTATGCATCTGTACGAGACAAAAATTCGATCGCAAGAGAAATGACATATTACAGTCGATTAACGGATATTGTAGAGTTGTCATACTCGGAATGATTAAAGTTCATTATGTTCAAGTGTGAGTGGGCAGATGTGATGGCACAGGGATGTGGAATTAAGAAAGATGAGTTCGGGTTCACACTTGTCAACTTTAACAGGTTGTTATCCATGCTCCAAGTTACTGATGAACCCTATGTTTTAGCATCTCAAGCAAAACAAGTATTCTATGTTCAAGACCCAAGTGAACCAGAGTGGCATGCTAAATAAAGACTAAACCTAGGGACTTGTTCAACATGGATGGTGATTCTACTGGTGTAAATCCTGATTTTTTAGAGAATGAGTCATTTGTCGATCAACGTTTAGATAACACATAACATCACGGAGATGATGGTCTTAGTTGGGTGAGGGACGACATGCCAGGACAAACCGTTGAAGGTGATGGTCTTGGATTGTTACCCGCATCCCAACAACGGAATGAGCACAACACCTCCTATTGAAGATGAAGAATTAACCAAAGATGAAGAATCAACTGAAGATGAATTGGATTCTAATGAAGAATCAACCGAAAGCGCTTAATGTAATTGTTCCAGTGTATATTTGTATGCTGGTATAAAATTTGAATGTTAAATAACTATTTGGAGTGTCTCGATATGGAATTTGAATGCTAAATAAGTATTTGGACTGGCCCGATATGGATTTTGAATGTTAAATAACTATCTGGACTATCCCGATATGGAATTTGAATTCTAAAATGACTATCTGGACTATCCCGATATGGAATTTGAATTATAAAATGACTATCTAAAATGTTGTTTATATCTGGTGTTAATGCTTTCCTTTCTTATTGCCTTTGCTTCACTAATTTTTTCTAACATGTTTTTTTTTTTCATTTCATCTTAAATCTCATATATGACAGACCGCTCGCATGATGATTTCGGGCGCTCGCAAGATGATGTCGGGCGCTCACAAGATGATGGCAGGCCCTCCTAGGATGATGTCGAGCCCTACACAGCCCCCCGCACGGGGGAAGTCTCGAGGCCCGACTTGGTGCCTGGACCTTCATCGACTGCCTCCAGGGCAGAAGATGTTGGTCCAACTAAATCATGCCGAGACTCCCATCGGCCAGGATGGGATTAAGTTGGCAAGCTATCTTGGTTTGCTAGCTCGGGATGTCCAGATATTTAGATTGGATGCCCCAAGCTAGAGGGCTATCACGTCGGAGTCTCAGAAGCGTGCCTGGAAAATGATCAACGTATAATTTTTCTAATTTCTTAAGTACTATAATTTTTCTACTTTCTAATGTAATTTTTCTACTTTCTAATGTAATTTCGAATGTAAGTAATCATTTTCCTTGGTTTGTACAGGGCAGGAAAAATTTGACATCCCGGCCCATCGGCGTAAGTATTGTTTGGAGTCCATTAGGAAGAAATGGATGGAATATAGGGCATCCCTTAGGAAAAATATTTAAGAAATTCCCCGACAATGCGAGGCGGTATGAAAGATGCCCCAAAAACTGTCCAGAACTCCAGTGGCGTAACTTGATCACCTTATGGAATTCTGATAGGGCCAAGGTATGATGTATTGTATATATTATATATTTCCTTATTATCATGGACTACAAATTACAATAACTAATTAACACCTACTTGTTGATTATGTGATGCAGGCCT
>JAUPMG010010227.1:0-10549 GCA_031762675.1 Pachysandra terminalis
ACTGCTTTCAATATATTGATTGCCACAACTGTTCACCACTTGCACATATCTGTATGCTATCACTGTTCACTATCACAGACGGCCCAGAATAGGGGAACATGAGTGAATGCATATTAATTTAGGTTTACTTGTGTTGTTTATATTATCTCTTTTCAGGTTTCAGTTGTTAGACTTATTCTGATGGAGCGGTCATGGATTGAGTAGCGCACTCTGCTTGTTGAACATAAGATTAGCTTAGAATTAGTTGTTCTTGCTTAGAATGTTAGAAATTTATTCTAGGCGTATTAGTTACTTATATCTTACTAGAACTGCTCAGGACTTCTGCTTATGATTTAATCGTTGTGTTGCCACTCTCGTAGAAATACGAGGTGAAGGTGACGCTTGGACTAGATAGCCCATGAAATTGGAAAAATCTGGTTCGGGTCGTTACAATTAGGGACCCTGTGTATTTGTGTGTGACCTTCTGCCTAGGCTACCGGTGGCAACCGATGTGCCGGTGAGCCCTGGTTTGGCCTGGTCAGTTTATAAGTTTGAGATTAATTGTTTTATTGTCACTATTTGATTTTTTATTGAATCTTATTGAACTTGTGATATGATTGATTATCTTATAAATTTAATTATTGGTTGATATGATTGATTGATGAATTATGTGTGTTTCACCATAAGATATTCATGATTTGACTTGATTTAAATACCATAAAGCATATACCATGACTTATACTCTCATATTGATTAATTAAAATTATTACACCATTGTACACTTATTGTATACTTAGTTAATGTTCTTATTTTTCATAATGACCTTGGATTGGTCTAATGCCTTCATTGTACACCATAAATCCAAATGATTGGATATTCTGGACATAATGAGTGTTATCATGATATGATATTGGTGAGGAAGTCTTGGGTAGACTATTTTATATTACTTCATGTGTTGAGGGACCGTACATCCCAATAGACCAATCTATTCATGGTGAGGGATATGTTCCGAGTGACAATCTCAATATACCAATTAATTGAGTGATTCTGTTAGTAGATCGGTTAATGTTTGGTTCACAAAAGTTAATCTGGGTGATTCCTTGGGATTTGTCCCTATGATTGAAAATAACTGAGGCGATTGTGACCTCTAGGTCGCAGCTCCTAGAAACTATGATACGCACATAGAATAGTCTATCATTCCAACCAAATATCGGGGGATGTATTCTGGATGAGACATCTTGACTAGTACGATTAAGATCGGATGTATAACATACACTAATCGAATGCCAAACAACATGCATTAATTGCATATCATATTTATGTACATGGATTACATGTGGTAATCATAATTATTGTTGCATGAACATGCATTGTATACATTCATAATTTGACTTGCATCACATTGCATTCACTTCACATACACGTTGCATGTTTATCATATTATTGTTGTTTAGTCTATAGATTATCATTAGAGAGTGGCTTTGACCCTATTCAATCTAAAATACTTTTTAATTGATTTATTTACTAGGCTAAGTGTAGCTGACGCCTTTGAACATAGTCCTTTCAGGATCTTTAGTTTGTAGACAGGAGAACCATGGTGATCAAGATGGAAACCAAGATGATGATGAAGACTTTAGCTATAATTAGACTTGCTTGATTTTTTGTAGTAAATGTAATAGGGTATTTAATTAGATTTACGTATTTGATTATTAGATAAGTTAGGGATTTGATTTGAAGCATGAGAATAGGATGTTTTCACTTTATTTTTTCTCTATGATGTTCCTTAGTTGTTTTGGATGTAATAGACTTAGTTTTTGATTAATTTCAGTAAAAATAATTTCCTTAAGTTTTATTAATTTATATGGTTTGGCTCTATATTATTTCCACTCCCGATGTAAATTAGGTGAGAGTCACATTTTGAACCTAAGGGATTCCTACGTGAATTTCCTTAAGTTTAGGATGTTACAGTTTTGTAATGTCTTGAAGAATCTGAAAGTTCCAGATGGTTATTCTTCAAGTATTGCAAGGTGTGTCAGTGTGAGAGATCGTAAAATATTGGGACTGAAAAGCCACGACTCCGATGTCATATGCATCAATTTTTGCTAATTGCTATGAGGAGGTCTTTGCCAAAAAATGTTAGTTCTGTCATAATAAGTTGTGCAACTTCTTTCAGGAATTGTGTTCGAAAGCATTTCGAGAGCAAGATTTAACGTGACTTGAGGAACGCATTGCCATTACATTATGTCATTTGGAGAGTATATTTCTGCCTGCATTCTTCGACGTTAAGCGATTCAAAGTGGCGGCAAGCACATCGCTTTGTGTTGTTCAATTGTGACAAGGTTGTTGACTATCACGCGTAATTCAAGAAGAACACATTCACTTGTAACCTAGAACTGGTTCAACTTATTTATACAGCCAATTGACATATATCATGTAAAACATTTCAAGCAACACCAGGACCAAATTAGTATAATCAATTACAGAACGCTTCCCCATGTACAATAGAGGATGCACATTGAAAAGTTGATTGACTGGTTCAAAAATCAGGTAAGTTGCTATCTTCCATCAAGCCTATTTTTCACGGGGGATGGAATCTAGACTAATCGAGCCAACTGTGATTCACATCAGGTTAATTTGCTCTTACAGACAAATATTGTGGTACCCGACGATGTCAACTCACTTGCCCACGATCCATCATCAATTGCAAAAAGGTTCAAAGGTTACATCATAAATGGGTATAGATTTCGTACTATAGATAGGGAGATTGGACGGAAAAATCAGAATAGTGGAGTTGCAGTAACCGCAAGCACTACAAGTTATGCATCTGTAAGAGACAGAAACCTGATCGCAGGAGAAATTACATATTACGGTCGATTAACGGATATTGTAGAGTTGTCATACTTATAACAATTAAAGTTTATTACGTTCAAGTGTGAGTGGGCAGATGTGATGGCACAGGGACTAGGAATTAAGATAGATGAGTTCGGGTTTACACTTGTCAACTTTAACAGGTTGTTACCCGTGCTCCAAGGTACTGATGGACCTTATGTTTTAGCATCTCAAGCAAAACAAGTATTCTATGTTCAAGACTCCAGTGAACCAGAGTGGCATGCTGTAATAAAGACTAAACCTAGGGACTTGTTCGACATGGATGGCGATTTTACTGGTGTTAATGCTAATTTTTATAGAGAATGAGTCATTTGTCGATTAACGCTTAAATAGCACGGAACATCACGGAGATGGTGGTCTTAGTTGGGTGAGGGAGGACGTGCCAGGACAAACCATTGAAGATGGTGTTCTTGGGCTGTTACCCACATCTCAACAACGAAATGAGCACAGCACATTTCCAACTAAAGATGAAGAATTAACCAAAGATGAAGAATTAATAGAAGGTGAATGGGATTTTGATAAAGAAGCTTACGAAAGCGTCTAATGTAACTGTCCCGGTGTATATCGGTATGCGAATGGATCTCCTATTGTTCTTTATTCAATCTAGAGCATGATGTTCTACTAGATCATGTAGATGTCTTCGATTTTTCTCATTTGAATTATATGAAAAGGTGAGTTGTTTTTCTGTGGTGATTGTAAAATAACTATCTGGACTGTCCCGGTATGAGATTTGTATGTCAAATAATTATCTGGACAGTCTGAGTTGAGATTTGTATGTTAAATAACTATCTGGACTGTCCCGGTATGAGATTTGTATATGAAATAACTATCTGGATTGTCCCAGTATGAGATTTGTATGTTAAATAATTATTTGGATAATCCGGGTTGTGATATGTATATTAAATAACTATCTGGATTGTCTCGATATGGGATTTGTATGTGAAAAAACTATCTGGACTGTCTCGGTCTGAGAATTGTATGCCAAATAATTATCTGGACAGTCCGGGTTGAGATTTGTGTAATAACTCAACACGTTTTAGGGAGTTAAGTGTAATTAGTTAGAAAATATGGACTAATTTAAAAAAGTTAGTATTAGCTAATTGGTTGACTTTGACCCATTGTGATTGGTGGGTGTACAATAGATAATCTAGAGTGTATCACACACAATCATAATCTCAAAGTTGAATCGATGGCTGAGATTTCACGGGACTCGGTGAATTAAATTAAAGGTTAGGATTAAAAGACATAAAGCCTAGTCTAATTAGGAAAGTAGGTAAGCTAATGATTGAGCTTTACTAGAAGTAGTATTTCCCAATCATTGGTGAGGATTAACCAATTAAAATCTGAGGGTTGGGAGTAGAAACATAATCATAAACTAAGAAGAACTCAAGACTAACTAGGACACTTAATTAAAACTATAAAAAGACTGTCTTGGTCGTCCAAATCATAATCATAAGTTCTAAGTTGATTTCTGGAGCTGGAGCTAAGGAAGAACAGTGCAAAACTTGAATTGAGTTGAAGAAGAAAAAGATTCGACAAGCTATAGCAAGGTAGGTAATTAAATTAGTCTTTATTTTTTATTTGGATTTAAGTGAGATGCCATATTCATTGAATATGACATAGCACACTGAATTCAAACTTAAGAACAAATAGTTTTCACTAAAACTTAAGCTTTTCAATGCATGATCATCCTAGCAAAGGTAAGTTATTGTTTTGGTTCATATTTTGATTGGGCTTTATTCGGAATTGGATTTCATTATGAGTGTTAGTTGATGATTTTTACTAAAAAGAACTTAATCATTAAAATTATGCTGTTTTACAATTTCTGGGCAAACCGGCAGACTATCGGTGTGCCGGTTAGCCTACTGGTTCACCAAGTGGGCATCCGGCGGACCAACCAGTGTACCGGTTAGCCTACCGGATCTCTCAGTATATTTGTAAGGTTCTGTCTAGCCTGCCAATGGCCAACCGGTATGCCAGTTAGCCTACCGGCGGCTTTAATTGTCTTGTGTATTGTATTTTGGATTTCTGCCTAGCCTGCCGATGGGAACCGGTGTACCTTCAGCCCACCAGTAAGACTTAATGACCCTATGTAAATAATATTGGCTCTCTGCCTAGACTGCAGGTGGCCAACCAGTGTACCGGTTAGCCCACTGGTCAGTCATAAGACCCTGTACTTGGAAATTTAGCCCCTACCTAGACTGCTGGTGGCCAACCGGTGTGCCGGTTAGCTCACCGAACAGTCCTTGCTTGTTAATTGTTGAGTGTTACATATCGAATTGGACTCCTAATTGCTTCAAATTAATTATATGTTAAGTATGATGATTTTATGACATGATTGGATGACTTAATTGATGGCTTGATATTTTTATATATTTTATCATAATGATACATGACTTAATTTGAATACCATGATGCACATACCATATTTTATACATCCATATCGATTACTTGGACTTATTTCACAATTGTACACATAATGTATGCGTAGTTAGTGTGCACAATCACTACACTTGCATAGCATACCCTGATTGCATTAATGACCATATTTCTGGTCATATGCTCGACTTTACCTTCAGATCTTTACATCAGTTGAAGATTCTGATTTAACCGAGTGTTATCGTGATATTGGACATCATGATATGGTGAGGAAGTTCCAGATGGACTGATTTCACAGGTTGAGGAATTTGCTACCCCAATATACCACTTTTATTTCATCTCGATAACATATTATTATACGTAACAGATGCCGAGTGAAATTTTGTTGGCATTCGGTTAGTTATGGCTCACTAAGGTTAGTTCATATTTTTGATGCATTGATTATTACCCGTGACCGAAAATAAGTGGGGGAATTGTGTCCTCTTGGTCGAAGCCCCTTAAAACAATGATGCGCACATGGAATATCTTACTTGAAAGTGGCCCTGTATGGGGGGATGGTTCAATACGACATATTGCTCAATAATTGATTGGTTTAGTGTGGGACATACATTACTCAAATTATGAATAACATGCATGATTCCACAGCATATGTATTTGCATGAATCACACTTTGTGATTATTTTATCATTGTTGCATGAGCTCATTCATTAATAATCTGGACATGCATTACATACACATACATAATTGCATATTTATCACATTTATTGCATATTTGTTGTTATTTAGTCTATGTATATCATTGGAGAGTGTCCTTGACCTTATTCCAATTAAAACTATCGTTTAATTGTTTTATTTACCGAGCTAAGTGTAGTTGACGCCTTTGAGCAATAATTTCAGGTAATTTAAATGGAGAATTTAATGATAACGAAGAACAAGATGAACAACAAGTATATAATGAAATTGCTGGACTAGATGAATGCGTGGAATAGTTTATACTTAGAACTTTGTAGTATGATTTATTTATTTCTTAGTTATATATGATGTATAGGGTTAGGGATTTGATTTAAGCATGAGAATAGGATGTTTTTGTTTTGATTTTCCTTAGTGTTTTGGATGTAATTGCCTTAGTTATTTTTCGTTTATTTTCAGTAAAGTAATTTCCTTTAAGTTTTATTTAATTGTAATGGTTTTGCTCTATATTGATTACCACTCCCGAAGTTTATTTGGGGTGAGAAACTTAAGGGGCTAAAAATGAATTTTCTTAAATTTGGGATGTGACAATTTGTATGTTAAATAACTATCTGGATTGTCCCAATATGGGATTTGTTTGTGAAATAACTATCTGGACTGTTCCGGTATGAGATTTGTATATCAAATAATTAGCTGGACGGTCCAGGTTGAGATTTTTATGTTAAATAACTATTTAGACTGTCCCAATATGAGATTTGTATGTGAAATAACTATCTAGACTATGCCTATATTGATATGGGGGTGTTAGTAGGCCATCTCTGTCTTGCCTGATGTCATTTCATTGGCATGCTCTGCCTCAAATAACTCTATTATTAGCATGATTTGGTTTACTGTTGAAATCCATAAAACAGTTTTAATTATAATGCTGAGAATGACATAATTTGGTTTAATTTGTATAATACTTTCCTTAATTCCTTTTCTTCATTAACTTTTCTAACATATATTTTTTTTTTATTATCTTAAATCTCAGATATGGCGAGCAACTATCAGGATGATGCTGGGACCTCTACACAGCCACCCCCACCGAAGAGGGATCGAGGCCTGACCCGGTGCCTAGACCTTCATCGACTGCCTTCAAGGCAGAAGATGTTGATCCAATTAGATCATTACGGGGATCCTATTGGTGAGAGTGGAATCAAGTTGGCAAACTACCTTAGTTTGCTAGGTCAAGATACCAAGAAATGTGCCATAATGATCAACGAGGTTGATGTCAATGTGACATCCAGTTTGGATGAGGAATTGATGGGTTATCCGCCAGTGAGGAGGACAAACCAACAACTAGCGACAAACATATCATATTCACTCGTCTTACAATTCCACATCAAAAGGAATCCCCATTGCCATTTTAGAGGAACGAGTCAAATGTCATACTGTGGATGAGGATTTCAAGAGAACCTTCATTTTGTTTACCTTGGGTATCTTATTGTGCCTAACCACAAAACAAGTTGTGAGCCCTAAGGTATTCCATTCTGTGTCTAAACTTGAAAACATTGGCAAGTATAATTGGGCAAAATTTGTGTTAGAATGGCTGGTCAGCCAAATAGCTTCTATGGGCTTCGAACGTCGATCCATTGGTGGTTGCCTATTATTCTTCCAGGTAAGATCTCAATTGCACAAATTTACTTTTCTTGCAAGTCATTTTTTTCCTAATAAGTTAGAAGAACTGAGATACATTTTTAAACATACTATAGATTTCGTATGATCACATTACTAGTGGCAACACAATTGGACAGACCAAACTGAAAGTCGAGCTGAGCTACAAGTGGAGGGGAATGGTGGTAACGAGTCAAGAAGAGAACATCATGAGGGTCCAACTAGGTCCAATACCTTGTTGAACAGAATAGAGGTAGCCATGCCATCTAGTCATGCAGTTATACCGTATAGTTGGATTGTAATATATTCTATTTCTTCAAATTGGTTTGTAACTTAAATTTTGATTATTTACTACTTATCAAACTTCAGGTCATCGAGCAAACGATGAAGGTAATACTTGAATGGAACAATGAATTGGTTTGTACACTTAATTTCGACTTCAGGTTTGATGCCCTAAACTGGAAAGCTATCACGCCTGAGACTCGGGAGCGTGCCTGGCAATTAATAAATGTATATTTTTTCTACTGTCTTAAATATTGTAAGTTTGTTTATTTATTAGGACTATGTAATGCCTTAATTTAATTCCTCATTTTTCTTGATTTGTGCAATGCAAAAAAAAAAAATTGACTTCCCGACTCACCGGCGAAAGTATTGCATGGATTCCATCAGCAAAAAACGGAGGGAGTATAGGTCAAAATTTAAACGGAAAATATTTAACAAATTCCCTAACAATGCAAGAGGATACGAACTGTGCCCCCATAACTGTCCAAAAGGGCAGTGGCGTAACTTGATTGTCGTATGAAATTATGATGGGGCCAAGATATGATGTATTTACAATATTGTCTTTTTCCTTATTATCATGGACTACAAGCTACAATAAATAATAAACACCTATTACTTGTTGATTATGTGATGCAGGAAAAGAGCGAGATAAATAAAGACAACAGATCAAAGCAAAAGTTCTTGCATACGTCTGGCTCAAAGAGCTTTGCTAGGATGCAGGAGGAGGAGGTAAATTTCTCATGTTTAGTTATCTACTAAGTTAATAATTTTTTTACACTTTCACATACTTGTAATTTGAGAAAATGTCTTTTTTTTGTTTTGTTTTGTGTTCTAATAGCAGCTGAATACTAGATCTGAGCAACCGGTCCCTCGAGCAGATATCTTCCCGAGGACACATATGAAAAAGAATGGAGAGCCGGTCTCTGTTTGCTACTTCCAAAATAGTAAGTGATATCTTCCATGAAACACCCCACCTTATATGCAAATCCTTAGGGAGGTTAGTGCCAACTGATATCATAGTTACATCCCAATATCTGAAGTTCTAAACTCCGTTTCTAATCATTTCTAACATATTGCAAGTATAATGCAGTATATGGATTTTCTGCAATCCATACAAATCTTGATTGAATTTGTATGGTTGTGTCCTCATACTTTCATTTCCCTGTTCTTTAAATCATTCATATGTATTTTTGAAAGGTTTTTGCTAGATTAAAGAACTTTTCTATTTGCAAGAATAATCAAATCTTGATGATCAACGTATCAGTCTATCAAGTTTGTAATGTGATTATTGACTAAGTTTATTATTTGTATTTTAGAAGTTATTACTTGGTACTTGTTAAAAAAGAAAAAAAATTGGCTAAAAAAAAAAACTTAATTTATTTCGGTGAAATATCTGAAATTTTGCCGAAATATCCAAAATTTCGAATATTTCGATTTCGTTTGGGGGGCTGAAATCTGTGAAATTGCCGAAATTTAAAACTATGGATGGTATTTATAGTTGTAATATAGGTTTTTACAAAAAAAAAATTAACCTTTAAATAGAGTTTGAGTTATTTCGGCCAAAATATCCAAAATTTTGGCAGAAAAAGTGTCAATTTCAGGTGAAATTGTTTTGGCCAAAGTACATTTATCGTTTGGGGGGCTGAAATCTGTGAAATTGCCGAAATTTAAAACTATGGATGGTATTTATAGAGTTGTAATATAGGTTTTTACAAAAAACATTAACCTTTAAATAGAGTTTTGATTTATTTTGGCCAAATATCCGAAATTTCGACAGAAAAAGTGTCAATTTCATGTGAAATTGTTTTGGCCAAAGTACATTTATTTCACCAAAATTTCGGCCGAAATTTACTCGAAATAATCACTTTTTCGGCCGAAATAATTCATTTCGAAAAATTGGGATTTCGTGTTTTGGAGGGCTGATCCGACATTGAAATTTCGCCAAAATTTAAAACTATGTCGGAATCCTACTATTAGCTCTTCTTTGCTTCTAGGATTTGTTTGTTGAGTTGGTTGTTGTCCTTATTAGGATTTGTCTGTCACTAACCTCTCACTCCATAAACCCCTATTCTCAGTCTACCATGTTGTTTTTCTGCCCAATTAATGGTTCGCCCATTTCTAGCCCTCGTTATTCACTTCTAGCTGAATCAAACCAAGGTATGATTTTTTTTTTCTTTTTTGGTGAGAATTGTAGTTAGTGTTTTTCATAATTGTAGCATCTTCTTTCATAATCGATTCAATGTTTACAAAAAAAAATTTCTGTAAGCATAGTAGTTTTTTTATCAATAATCTATTAACCTGAATATGCCCTTAATATAATCTGCTAAGAGTTCTGAGATTGCTTTCTCATGTAATTGAGAAGCCCCATTTATGCATGAAGTAGTGATAGTTTAGCTAGCTTGCAGAATTTAGGCATTACAGTGAGGTGCTTTTCTCTTGATCCAACTACAAGCATTTTATGAATACTCTTTGGTGCAATGTTGTCATTCCAAATTTATTAACCCCGTTGCTAAACAGTTATATTTTCTTAACGGTACATAGAGAGTGATTTATGAGTACTCTTGGTTAGATCCAACTTCAGAAAATATTTCCTTAGTTTGATTGGTCATTATATAATAAAGTTTTTCTAACTAGGCATTGTTAAACCCCAAATGACAAACCCCCCCCCCCGGGGGGG
>JAUPMG010010227.1:10559-62018 GCA_031762675.1 Pachysandra terminalis
GATCTAAACAAGACATATCTGAAAAAGAAGCAGGTGTCCTTCCACCAATCCAACAAACAACCACACCCAAATCAATGTAAGGGGCGTGGCAATTCTGCCTTTTGGGTGTGATTGTTTGTTGGATTGGTGGGAGGACCTCTGCTTCTTTTTCAGATTTGTCTTGTTTAGATCTAGTGTGGGTGGGTGGGTGGGTGGTTTGTGATTTGGGGTTTACAAATGCCTAGATAGAAAAGTTTTATTACACAAGGATCAATCAAACTAAGCAAAAAGTTTATGAAGTTGGATCAAACCAAGTGTTCTCATAAATCACTCTCTATGTACCGTTAAGAAAATATAATTGTTTAGCAACTGAGAATAAATTTGAAATGACAACATTGCACCAAAGAGTACTCATAAAATGCTTTTAGTTAGAACAAGAGGAAAGCACCTCATAAATCTCATGATCACTACTTCATGCTTAAATGGGGCTTCTCAATTATATGAGAAAGCAATCTCAGATCACTTAGCAGACTATATTAAGGGCATATACAGATTAATAGATTACTGATCAAAATAACTATTATGCTTATAGAAAAAAGAAATTGTAAACATTGAATCGATTATGAAAGAAGATGCTACAATTATGAAAGCACTAAGTATAATTATCGACAATAAAAACACCATACCTTTTTGACTGAGAATAGGGGCTATGGAGTGAGGGGTTAGTGACAAAGTGAGGAGTTAGTGACAGACAAATCGTAACAAGGACAATAACCAACTCAACAAACAAATCCTAGAAGCAAAGAAGAGCTAACAGTAGGATTCCTAGCAAGGAAGAGCTAACCTAGGATTCAAATAAGTAATAGGTGTTGATTTTGATTGAAGGAGAAACCTGGGATTCAAGAAATGAAGAACTAACCTAGGATTCCAATAACGTAGGATTGAAATTGGTGGAAAGCTTCAAATAACACAGTAACTAAGATTGAAGGAGAAGATAAAACACGGTGTCAAGAGAGAAAAGGAAGGGAGGAAACGAAAAGGGAAAAGATAGATTTGAGTTTGTTCGATTCAAAAAAACTGGCAACAGTAAATTTATTTGTTTTTTGAAAAGGGGTAGAATAGGAATTTAACATTAGGCTTTCGTTTGATTAAAAAAGCCAAAAATGGGAGAAAATGGTAGTTTGGGAAATGGTGGTCGCACTACACTGCACAACCACTCGTTTTTAAATGTTTTGAAAAAGTCTGATGAGTTTTAGGATATTTTCAAAACTCTAACTGAATTTTAGATATTTACAAAAAGAAAATGTAATTTTCCCTAATTTTATTTACAGCCAATCCATATTCCCCATATAGAAGCCTCTTTTATGAAGAAAAGAAAAGAAAAAGGTAGAAAAGAAAATAAAATAAAATAAATGCTTAGTGTTTCTTTTCAAGTGTTTGGCTAAGATGAGATATATGGAGAAAAGAAAATCAAATTCCAGCGCTTTCCAACGAATTCTCTTATATTTCAACAAGGTTGATTGACTAATAAAGAAATACAAGAGATGTCATGGGTTAGGTTGGAGTATTGGAGAGTACTTATAGTCCTCTTCTTTTCTTTCAAAATATCTACCCTTCCGAGGAGAAAGGTTTTGATACCACAAAGAAATTTTTTTAACTTATTTTTTCCATCCCCGTCTCCTTTCTTTTACCCAATAGGAGGAAGAGATTTCTCTAACATTCTCTTTTCTTTTCTCTCGAAATCCAAGGTTTCAAACACAACCTAAGAGTGATCATAAAACAGTAAAACGAAATAGGATACCAGACTTAACATTTTTGTTATTTTTATCCACTTTTACAAAGTAGAGATATGATTTCCCTAACATTCTCTTTTCTTTTCTCTAGAAATCCAAGGTTCCAAACACAACCGAAGAGTGATCATAAAACAGTGAATCGAAATAGGACACCAGACTTTACATTTGTGTTATTTTTATCCACTTTTACAAAGTAGAGATCTAGTCAGAGAAAGTTTTTACGAAATGATAAATATCTAGACAGAATGGTTGCATATAGAAATGTTAAGATACTCTTGATTGCTTCTTTACCTAATGATAAACAGATTATCCCTTATATAGAGAGATGTGAATCTAGAAACAAGAGAAACATGAGGAAATGAATTCAAAGTTATACTATAAATAGAAAACTAAAAGCCTTATGAGCCAACTGTCGTACCATCATATACAGCAAATGCATTAAACATTACTACTCACATACATATCAATCTATCTATATACAGAGTACATATAAACCATTGAGAAAAAGTAGCTGAAACCAACAAATAAAAAAAAATACACATCAGCAGAACTTGAAAGAGAGAAACTAACCTCTGCAGCACGTCTACTATTCAAAATTCACATGCCAACAGCATACCAAGTATTGCAGCAGGTTGAAGCCATGACATCATCAGCTTGCATATCAGAGGCAACCCTGAAAAATTGTTAAGAATTCGAATAAATGGTTCCCTTCGTTGATTATGCTGTCAATGGTCATATCCCAGCATGCTATAGGACAAAATTACGGTTCTAAAGATCAAAAAATCAACAAGTAAAAAAACAGATGTACTTTTCCATATGATCCATCAATAAACCATGAAATCTCCAAATTCATTATCTGAAAGATATGTTGGACCCATCAAAGAAACATGAAAATTCCAAATTCAATATATGAAGATAAGCCTAACCATATGATAAGAGATTTCTGACCTTTGACCAAACTTCTCGACCTTAAATAATAACAAAAATAAAAAATCAACTCTTTACCACTAGAGAAATATGCAAGGATCATCCAACTAGATAGATTCTTCATCAATGATTTATCCACATTGCAACCATCACAGTTGGAAGCCTGGATCACTCTGGCCATTCCAACCCTGCATATTCAGCTTGTATATATGCCTATGACAAGGTTAAAAAATTGTACCTTTGGTCATGTCTCTTGCATTTAAAACACCTCCCAAGATCATCAAAACTTTAAGAAATAGACATGGTATCTACCTTTGGAGAATCTGGATACTGAATCCGTGCCAATCAAATTAAGCCTGGGTGAACCACCTAGAAAAGACCCACTTCATCCATCTAGAAAAGCAGTGCTTAGACAGGTGTTCTGGCAAATCCACCTACATAACATCACAACAATCAGAGAATCTGTAAAAGGTAAGAAGATATCCCCTACACACCCACCTAATGTTTCAAAAAAATAAATAAATAATATAAATAATCTATGCAAAGAAGTGGAATGGAAGGATTGATATCATCCTCCACCAATGACGTGAATGTTTTCAAGCTTATTGATGCTTAATGATAACGATATTAGTGAAAGACTAGAATAGATTGATGAGGATTTACAAAGTAGATAGGATCCTGATTCTATGACCATGATATAAGAACATGAATAAAACTTGATGAGAGCCTAAATCTGGGTCAACACGCACGCACGCACATATATATACATATATATTGCATAGAATCTTAATCTTCCAAAGGCTTATTAGAAAGAAGACTCGCATGAAGAGACAATAAGTGTTTGAATGTGGTAAAGCCTCATACTTTAACACTAACACTAATAGAATTAAAATAAGGATTACTGGAAAAGTTGCTTCTCACCATTCATGCTTATGAACAAGGATTTTTGTTACTTGTTAAGAAACTTAATATGGTTTTGAATATGCTAATGTGCCGCTACATGGCGAACATTTATTCTGGACCTAGTAAACTAACTAAAAGTAACATAAATACATAGCTAATACAACCTTAGACATAGCTAATACAATCTTATACAATGGTAGCCTTTCTAAATGGTAAGAATTGAATAGGCTAATGTGCCGCTACATGGTGAACATTTACTTTGGACCTAGTAAACTAATACAATCTTATACAAAGGTAGCCCTTCTAAACGGTAATAATTATCTTAAGTTCCCTCCTGGTAAGAATTGAATAAGCCAATGTACCGCTACATGGTGAACATTTACTCTAGACCTAGTAAACTAACTAAAAGTAAAATAAATACATAGCTAATACAATTTAATACAATGGTAGCATTTCTAAATGGTAAGAATAATCTTAAGCTCCCTCCCTCCCTCCCCTTCTCCCTCCCTCCCATCCCCCCAAAGGTTTTAAAGATCGGAACCGCGAACTGGATAGGAACCGACCGATACCAGTCCGGATCGATCGTATGGTAAAGGCCGGTTCGTGTCCGGTACAAAGTCACCGGACCAGCCGGTCCGATCCAGCCCATTTTTAGGTCAAAAAACTTTAAAAGAAAATATTAAACAATAAAAAAAAAAATCTATTTTACGGAACTGTCAAATTGGTTTTTGAAGAAAACAATTAAATAAATAAACAATCATATTAGTTACGATATGAACATTGTACATTTGTACTGGACCAAACGATTATGGCATCAGGCATGAACAATGAACCTCAAGGCTTAACTAATTTGTGGCATCAGGCATATTTAACAGAGAATTATAGACCATGAAATATCATTCATCAAATGCAGTAAAACAACTACCAACGAAACAAAACAAAAAATCTATAAAAAAACATAGACCAAAATTACATCGGCATCAACTCCAACCTCACCAACTACTACCTGTATTAGGCTCAGCATCATCATCCGTCGCTTTCAGTTGATAAGGGTAGTGTACAAGGTTATACTCCTCCAAGAAAAAGAAGCTAACCATCCCCTCACCATAAATAGGTGCTGCATTCATAGCGGTTGGATAGCCATAATAACCAGATGTTTGATTGCATGTGCTACCACTCGATTGTAGAATATGCTGATTGTTTCTCTCGTAAGAGGACTGTGGCTGATCACCGTATAGATATGGGTGAGGGTAACTCTCAGTAGAATGACGGCACCAGTACGAGGGGTCTCCATGTCTGTAATAATCTCTAACCCTCGTGCTCCCGAAACGCTCTTGCAATGCATCTGTATATCCATATTCGTGCGCATCATGAGGTCCTGTATAGCTATCTGGAGGCTGTGTCTTATTTGGATCCGTATGCCGTGGCACAAATTTCCCTTGATGCTAACGTTGTGTAATAGGTCGGGGGGGTCAACCACCATGCTCAGTGTCCTGCGTGGCATGGCGATATAGTGATTATCTAGCGTAAGTGGTACACGCTCAGCACCACCATTGCCACCAGATGTACCCGCACTAGACGAAACACCTGCACCCGATGTTTAACCACCGACTGTACTCCCAGGCCCAGTATAATCATCGTCATCATCATCATCATCATCAATGTGTCTATGTAGTGGCTCATCCTCTGGATCACTATCAACATTAACTGCATGTGGGCAACTACCAGCCTCGTAGCCCACATCATCTAACTGTAACAACTCATTAGATAAGTCATCAAATAGTGCCCCATCCCTCTCTCGGGTTCACTCATCGAGTACATCATCCTACTAAAACATATTATCTAAAATTATTGGATTATAGTACTCGTTATCTGCAGCTCCCTGTGTTATATTGCGGACCCACAACTTCAGGTTGTAATGCACGTATACCAGTTGATGGATCTTCTTAGCCTTCAAACGGTTACGAGTTTTTGTATGGATATTCAACCATGTGCTCCAATTTCTCTCGCAGCCAGATGATGAACATATTGCACTTAGCACTTTAAGTGCAATATCACGTAAGTCTGGTGATTGAGTTCCATAATTGTTCCACCATGAACCTACATTAAGTATATAATACAACAGGGTTACTAGATTACATTTAATTTAACATATGAATTATCTAAATTTATAAAATGAATGTTAAGTATAAATAGCTTACATGGAATATCCTTATCTCGTTGCCTGACCACAATTGCCTCTCCGAATTGTCTGATCGCATCCTCAAAATTTCGAATCTAATAAGAGAATAGACCAAAAGAGAAAAATACCTACCAAATGCTTACATGTTTAAAGATGAATTTAAATATACCTCATTAATTGCCCTAGCAGCTCGTTCCATATCTGGTTCTAGGCGCTCAATAACTCGCAATAAACCTCCTCTATCTCAGGATGGATCGCCATATTATAGTTATATTGGTACGCCGAATTAAGAAAATAAGCTGTTCAAATAGGAAAAACATAGATTTAGTTTATTTAATTTGACTTAAATATTTTCCTTTAATATTCAATTACTATCATAATATAATCTAACTCACTTCAGTGTGTAGGTCCTGATGTAGTTGATTCGCCCACCGACAATCAATGATTTCCCAATATTTTTTACAATTCTTCACACTCGCCTGAATAGCGATTTTGGCCCTATCGACTCCCTCGATAATTGGCATGGTCAGTTTTTTATCTTGATCAACCAACTTAAGTACCTTCACCAATGGCTCCATAACCTTCACTACGAATTCTGCTCTTTGCCAAAAGTCATCTCCAAGTATAATACTAATAACCTCCTTTGCCTCACCCTTCTTCGTTTTTTATGGGCATTTTTGATGTTGGATGGCTTGCCAATCGTCTGATACAAACATTTGCTTCAAGCAAGCGAGCCTGATACTTCAGAATGTTGTTCATGGAAATAAACTCTGTGGCAAATCTAGTGATATCGAGCCTCAGTAGTTCTTTTCCACCTCCATACTTCTTTTTCATCAAATTATCTAGCCTGTTGCTATTACAGATGAAGGAAGTAATTTTCTTTGCCGTGTGGATCGCATCACCAAGGTTTTTAATTTTTGTCATGTCCTCGAGCATTAAGTCGGGGCAATGTGCAGCACAAGAAGTCTAGTAGAGGTGGGGTCTTTTCGCCATTAACAATTTTCTGACAGCTTTATAGGATGCTTCGTTTTCACTAACCACATGCTACAAATTAGTTAATACATATAAGTATAACATAAATTAGAAGTTCAAAGAATTTCAAATCTTACCTGGATAACGTTCTCCTCTCCAATCTCTTCAACCATCTCGTCCATTAGCTTAAAGATAAATTCCTTCGTCTTGCTGACATTATGGACATCTACATTCTTTGAAAAAGTTAGATGACGATCACAATAAACCAAAATATTTATGATGCTTTTTCTTATACGTGATGACTATCAATCACACATAATCGTCACACCCTATGTCTTCCATCTTCTTTTCTGATCTTCGAAATATCCACGAAGTTCATCAATTTCTTCTTTAAGATATATACGACTCATTTGGTTCGGAGTGGATACCCTAATACCAAGCCCAGCTATTGCTATCGTATCAATCATGCTCAAAAAATACAGGTGCCTCGCAACGTTGAATGGAATGGTATTGAACAAAAACCACTTCGTGCAAACCCTTCCCACCCTAGGCATTCACTTCTTGCTAAAAACATCCTTCAGTCTTTTTTTATTTTGAATCTTTTGAAGTATATAAAAATCGTCAGCTCTCTCTCTACTGGTGTCGACCGTGTCGGCATCGGTTCACGAGTAAGTGCCTTCTCTCTAGTACTAAATGCGCGTTGAACATACTAGGAATTATTCTCTTATGACCAGCAGCACTAGATGAAACCAAATGCCGTTTGTAATCATCTGTGTTAATGGTATCTAAACTCTGCTTCCGAGCAAACTCAATTTGGTCCCTCTCTACATCAATGAGATCGTCATCATCATCATCATCATCTCCACGACCAAACATCACCTCCTCATTTAGTGATGCTAATATCTCCTCTTTTCTTCGTCTATCTGCTTGTCTTTTCTTACTCCCTGATCGTTGGTATTCTTGCATCGCATGCATAACCTCCTGAGAAACCTTTCTACATCGAAGCACATCACCTTTTTATAGGTGAGGTGATCCTTAAATCTGCTAATGTCACCCCATATATCTCTCCCACACTAATTGCACAATATGTGCTTTAGATTACCGTCAATGGCAATACCATGCTGCCAACCAATATCACTTTCTTCAAGCATCCTGTTTGTCACTTCGACAATCTGGAAAAAAAAATAAAAATTTGACAAACATAAATCATTATCCATAAATCTTAAAGCATTAATACACTAATGGCAATACCATGCTGTAATTTACAAAAAAAAAAATTGACATCCATGCTACCAATCAATATCGCGTTCTTTGTGTTACTAACAATATAAAAATAAAAAAATAAAAAAACAAAAAAAATGTACAAGAACGAAGAGGTCAAAGAGACAACCGAAGAGGTAGTAGCTGTGAAATGAGTGCAACTTTGTGGCCAATGAAAGAGGGAGGGAAGACGTAGCTATGAAGCCAATGGAGAGCAAAAAAGGAGAGCAAGAAAGGAGGTGGTAGCTGTGAAGCCAATTAAAGGAGAGGAAGTGGTATATGTGAGCCTGTGAGATGAATCGATGTTTGAGTTCTGCTTCTACAAGCTAGCCCTGATGAATCGATGTTCCTGGTGGTGCGTAATAAAAATTCAGTTGCTTCAAATGTTCTCTCCTAGGATTCGTCAGGGCTAGCTTGGAATCTGGAATTTAGAAGAGATCTTAGGGATTTTGAATTGGGGGAGTTAGCGTCTCTTTCGATATTCTAAAAAAAAATTTCATTGATCCCCTTATTCCGGATGTCAGAATATGGTCCTTGGAACCTAATGAGATTTTTTCTACCAAAGATTTCTTTCGTTTTCTTGGTATAGAAACCAATATTGTTCCACCTTCATTTTCTCCTTCGAAGCTGTGGAAACCCAAGGTTCCTCCTAGAGTTAGGATTTTTGTTTGGACGGCTATCCTCTATAGGATTAACACGAGTGATTTATTGCAAAAAAGGAGGGAAAATCTGGCCTTATCACCTAACATTTGCTACGTGTAGGAATCATGGGGAATCTGTTGATCACTTGTTCTTACACTGTATTTTTGCCAGACAGATTTGGCTGCATTTTCTTCAGATTATGGATATGGATTGGATGCTACCAGAATTCATTGTTGATCTTTTGTCCCAATGGAGATTTCGGGGTTTGAGTCAGCGAGGAAAGATTTTATTGGACTCCATATTCTTTGCGATTTTATGGACTATTTGGGGGGAGATGAATAGGCGTATTTTTTAGGATATACAGCAATCTTTGTCTCAGATAATTGATGGTATTTTTCGGATGGTGGCCTCATGGGTGATGGTTCAATCAAAGTTTCGGGATTTTCATATGGATTCGATTATTAGGGACTGGAACACTATTCTATTTACTTCGGTGGGCCATGTTCAGCATAATATGGTTGGAAAGCTCCGGAGAATGGTTCCATCAAACTTAATTTTGATGGATCTTCTATGAGTAATCCAGGCCCCTCTGGCATCGGAGGAGTTTTGAGGAGATCAAATGGGGTGATTTTTCATGCTTATTCATGACCGATTGGTAATACGGACTCAACAACAACTGAGCTTAGTGCTTTGATTGCGGGCTTGAATGAGGAGAGGAAATTGAATTTGGAGGCTTTTCAGATAGAAGGGGATTCATATTCGGTTATTTCCTGGATGTCTCCTATTTCTATTCATCCTTGGCGGTATACACATCTTGTAAGATTGGCGACATTTTTGACCCATGGCTTGCAGATATCTTTTTATCATGTGCTTAGATTTGCTAATACTGAGGCAGATGAGTGGGTCAGAAGTAGGGTTACCAAAGATACTTTTGTATCAGGACCTCCTAGTGATGATTTGAGATATTAAGTTAAAATTGGCTATAGGTTTGGTTTTGTTTTCCGTTTCTCTAGATCACAGTTCGTGATTTTCTTTTGTATAGCTCTTGTATATTCTCCTCTTTGATGATCAATGAAATGTTGTTAATTATAAAAAAAAAAACATAATAGTTTTGCCCGTGAAATCAAAGCCACAAGAAATATAGAAAGCCAAATTAAGGTTCTCATAGAATGGGTCACTTTTATCACCTACCCTTTGTCCAACTCCAAATGCATTTTCTAGCCAGTGATATCTCAAAGAATAATGGGAAAAGTCAGACCATAAAAACTCAGACAAATATAAAACTTACGATACTCTCCTTATTTGACTCTGAAACTACTCCAAGATTCCAAAGAAACATTAATAGAACTCCATCCCAATAAAAGAAAGGGGAAGACAGCAAGATGTCTAGAATGGAAAATAGTGCAAAACCTCCCTGCAGTCAATACAAAGCTTAAACTAGGGAAGCAGGGAGAGGGAGGAAGGGGGAGAGAGGATATACCTCAAAACTTTTAGAAAAGAATGAAAGAAACGGTATAATGGTTCATCAATGATAACTGTTTTAACATAGTTATAGAAACAAATTTCCACACATTCATGGTTGAGTAGGTTTCAGGTTAATACTGACAAGCAGGGTCAACTTGGGAGTTGGGAACTGGCCGAGTGCAGATGTTCAATAATGGTGGGTCAAGGTAGACTTAAGCTCAATAGAAAATATACAGCACAAAACAGATCCATTTATTAGTCATATATATAAGCATAGGATAATGTAGCAAGCAGGAGCACAACAATATGTGATAAATTGCAACAAGATACCCTCTTAGAAGACTTGAAAGAATAATAAAAATAGAATAAGTAGACATGCAAAGCTGGGCAAATTGAACAGAAATAAAGGGGTAGAAACCATACACTGGTCCATGAAGAGGAATAATTGTCAATGGAGAGCAACCAACGTCCAGCTTGAGATCGCAAGCCTCGCAACTCATTGGACGTATCAATATCTACTAACTCACCATCACTGTTCTCATCCTTTTCATACTTCCTTCTCCTTTTTCTACCTTTTCCTTTCTTTTTCCTTGCTCTGTTAGATCTTCTATCATCAAAATCAGACCCACTTTCTTCTGAGTATCCATCAAAGCGTAGCAATGCATAATTATCAGACTTGCGAAAGCTTATTTCATTTTTAATAAACAATGTTTCCCAAGACTCAGGAGTCTTACATTCCTCTGACAATTCATAGTGAAGAACCCAAGACCAAAGGCCAAGCCATTTTATCACTTCCAGTGCATTTGACATCGGGCATAGTTTCATAATTAGGGCATAGTGATTGCAAATGTTCGAGGTTGTGCAGATCTGTGAGGAAAGATCTCTGATTTTGTCTTTTCTCTCCTGTTCATCGTCCTCACATACAAGTCGCAGAAGCTGACGCCCTTGATTAATAACCATATTTACCAGGAGTAACTCATCAATAGATTCACAAACATTGGACTTGGACAGTATAATCTCAAGCCAACCGGATTGGTGACCAAAGTCCATAGATTCAATTCTATGGTCAAGATATTTACGAATTAACTCCAAGAAAGCACAGAAATCCCGCTCCTCAAGAACAATAAGAAGGTGTTGACATAGAAAAGAAAATGACTCCTCGATCAAAAACCCATTTATAACTTCCCATACTTCTTCTGAATCATCCTTGTACATCAAATCAACAAAACAATCTACAAAGAATTTTGTATCAGTGAGCAGAATCTCACCATCATTTAGTGATCGAGCCAGTTCATCTGATGACCAAAACTCAGGTACATTTTCAAGGAAATTCTCCACTGTTTGTTGAACATCCAAATCAAGAAAGTAGTGTGGCTTCGTAGCAACCATAGCAGGTGATTGCCCATGTTTCCCTTTCCACTCAAGCTCCTCCCAACAAATGTCCCGGTTGATAAAAGCAAACTGGGATAGTGCCTTGGCACCTTTTCTGTGCTCTAATTCACCACCAATGGAGAAATTACCAAACCATTGCACTATACGACGTGGATTTCCTAAAATATTTAGAAGTTACTGAGATCAAAGATTCAATATGTAACTCTATTCAAATCTCAAGTTCTATTAAACTCAAGCAGTAAATATGGAAACAATAAAAAAAGATCAAATATAAATAAACAGGTGGAAGAAGAGAAACTCAAAGCTGTCATAGACATCGGAGATTCAATATCGGGATGGGCATGCTCAGTTCCGTACACAGATCCCAATAAACCTGGTACACTGAACCAAATTAGGATTCATCCCCACCATATTTACTGAATTAGTAAACTAGTACTTTCAAAATCGAAGCCAACCAAGAGTATATAAAGTGAGTACTCTAGCACAGAGTATATATGTGGTATACATACAAGACGGTTGGACCCGATATCTAATAGCTACACCAAGGAGCATGCTTCAAAATATCTTACCCACCTATACAGTCGATACATATCTTGTATCCACCGTCTCGGCACGATACACAGGTGCATTTTAGGATAAGCTAATTTATATATTGTATAAGCCGATACCAGTGTTTTTAAAGGCGTGCAAGGCGTGCGCACAAAAATAGCGCAGGGCGCTTGAGAGGCGCATGCCTCACGCTATTTCTGGCGCCTCACACATGAGTCGTGCACCTCATGTGCGTACAGAATAAGAAAAACAAAAAAAGATAAACCTTTTATTTTCGGAAATAAATTTAATTTTAGTTTTTAACTTTTAAAAAGTACTTGGAGAAAACATTTGGAGGAGAAAACATTTGAAGAAGAAAAGGACTCGGAGAAGAAAAGGAGAAGTTAGGGTTTAACTTGCAAACCCAACGAGAACACTCGTCAGCTTCAGCTTCAGCAGAAAAATCCAGAAATGTTTTTTTTCTTGTTCCCCTCAATCGTTAACTCTCTCTCTCTCTCTCTCTCTCTCTCTCTCTCTCTCTCTCTCCTTCGTCCTCTAACACAAATTTGTTTTTCTGAAACTCTCTTTCGGATGCTCTGTTTTTTTCTTTTCCCTAAAGCGCTAACTCTCTCTCCCTCTCCTTCTCTCTCCTTCGTCCTCTTCTTAGAGAAATTTGTTTTTCTTCTGAAACTCTCTCACCCGGATGCTCTGTTTTTTTTCCCTAAATTGTTAACTCTCTCTCTCTCTCTCTCTCTCTCTCTCTCTCTCTCTCTCTCTCTCGTCCTCTTCTTGGACACTCTGTTCAGTCTTCGTCAACAGCCGCAACAATATTTTTTTAAATCTCAGTTCTCTTTTAATTTCTGTTTTCTTCTTTTAATTTGTTAATTACTTAATTTCTATTTTTTTTTTGAATCTCAGTTCTCTTTTAATTTCTGTTTTCTTCTTTGTCAAAGCAACTTCCAAATTTCTGCTTTTTTAGTTATTTTATTTCTGCTTTCTTCTTGTAATTTGTTAATTACTTAATTTTTATTAGTTGCAAACTTGCAATTTTATGTTTTTGCAGCACAGTTCACTTTGTCTTCACTTTACATTACAATGACTACTAGAAGAGATTTTTCTTGGCAATATGGTAGAGAGGCAGAAGGAAAACCTAGGGGATACCTGTTTTGTATCTTTTGCAATAAATTATGTACTGGGGGAATTAGCAGATTGAACCATCATTTAGCTAGGACACGTCATGGGATGGGTGCATGCACAAAGTGTCCTGAAGATGTTAAAAAAAGATGTGAAATGGCACTAAATGAAGTTGAGGTGAAGTTGAGGTTGCAAAAAAAAAAAAAAGAATGAAGAACTTATTTGAACCATTGGAAGAGCTGGGACTGGAAGTAGTAAAGATTCAAACCCATCTATAGATGGAGGAGCATTTAATCAGGTATGTGGGAGTGGGAGTGGGAGTGGTTTGCAGCCAAGAACAGCTGGTCCTGTGGATCAGTTTGTCGCTAAAGAAGCACGACAGTCTACTTTAAACTCACAATGGAAGGAAAAAAGAAAAAATGTGTGCAAGGCAATAGGAAGGTGCTTGTTTACCGATGCACTTTCTTTTAATTTGGTAAACAACCCTTACTTCAAAACAATGTGTGAAGAAATTTCAAACTTTAGGCCAGGCTTTACCCCTCCATCAATGCATGAAGTAAGAACTTGGATACTTAAGGAAGAGGTAGAGCATGTTGATAAGTTAATGGAGGAGTACAAAAAATCATGTGACAAGTATGGTTGCACAATTATATCTGATGATTGGACAGATGGTAAAAGTAGATCCATCATCAATTTTTTGGCAATAGTCCTGCAAGGACAATGTTTTACAAATCCATTGATGCATCAGCATCAATAAAAGATGGTGACTTACTTTTTAAATATCTTGATGAAGTTGTGGAAGAAATTGAAGAAGGAAAAATTGTTCAAGTTATTACAGACGATCTCTAGCTATGTATTTAGCTGATAAGAAATTGATAGAAAAGAGACCACAATTATATTGGACTCTTTGTGCAGCTCATTGCATAGATTTAATGTTGGAGGATATTGGAGAGATGAAGGTATTTACCAATAGTAGTGAAAAAGCAAAGCAAGTTACAAAGTTTATTTATCGGCGGGGATGGGCTTTGAGTCTTACAAGAAGTTTTACAGAGAACCACGAGCTCCTTCGTCTAGCAATTACCAGTGTATACAATGTCGGCGACATGTCGCAGATGTCAAGCGACATTCATGTAAGAAATAAGCATTAATTGGTTTCGCTCGACATGTCCCGAAATTGTATACACTGGTAATTGCTAGACGAAGAGCTCGTGGTTCTCTGTCAAACTTCTTATAAGACTCAAAGCCCATCCCTGCCGATAAATAAACTTTGTAACTTGCTTTGCTTTTTCAATACTATTGGTAAATACCTTCATCTCTCCAATATCCTCCAACATTAAATCTATGCAATGAGCTGCACAAAGAGTCCAATATAATTGTGGTCTCTTCTCTATCAATTTCTTATCCGCGGTACAGACGTCGGTTTTCATAGACTGCCAACAATTATCAACAAATCTTCGGCGGGCAAAATCCGTTGTGAAAGAGGGAAACAACAACAATGTGTTTACCTTTTGTCGGCGGTCTGGCCCGCCGACAAAATGTCCAATTGACGGCTGTCTTTTAGGACCGTCGTCAATTAAAAATATATCGTTGGCGGTCATAAACCCCTGTTAAAAAGGGTATAAATGTAATTTTTATTGGTCATCCCTCATTGGTCCGGACCGCTGAGGAATATAGTCTTTAACGGCGGTCTAATAAGACCACTGTTAAATATCTGTGTATGCGTTTTTTTTTTTCTAAGAATTTCCCTATTTCTACAAGATTACGAACCTATAATAAATACAACTCAATTCTATGAAACCTGTAGAAGAATGAACACTATTGAAGTCTATTAAACCTACAAGAACCTGTAAAAAAAACTTAATTAATTTATATAATATTAATAGCAACCACACATGTTATGATCAAGAACAGGTATAAGGTGATAACAAACACAATTCAACTCTATTACCTTAAATCATCATATAATATACAAATGTCCAAGGAAATATATACAAATGCCAATATGGATCGTGAGTGAATAGCAAAAGTCGTTATGGATCATGATGATCAACACCTCCAGGCCCTTGTTGATCTCCTCCATCCTACACTATAGATTGTATAAACTAGTTTTAGTTATCAACTAGTTAAGCACCATGTAATAGGGGGAAACTTGGAAGAAACCACGACATGTCGCGCGTATCACTCGACAAGCGCAACATGTCGTGGTTTAAAGGGGAAATCTACACCAAATCGAACATATTTCCCCTCAAACCTTCATATCTCTCAAAATTTATTTCCTTCTTCCTATTTTTTTTTTTATTTCTCCCAAAACAAGTGGGATTTCATCAAATTTGTGTACGAAAACACAAATCGAACACCGATCGACGACTCTACGCTGTTTGCAAGGCTTTCACCGACGAAATCAAGGTAAGAACTTAATTTTTTCATATTTAGAGTAAATTTGTTCATAAAATCATGTATACTAATTATATATTAAGTAATGACACCCGATCTACATCTACAGATGGGTGTCGTTACTTTCTTTTTTTCAAAATAAATATATTTATTTAATTATATTTGCCGAAAAATACATAATATATATAATAGGTATAAAAAAAATGACATAAGGGCTTATATTTATGTAATAATTATTAGAATATTGTTATAATAAATTTTTATAATTTAAATTATAAAAATAAATTCTGATTTAATTTTTAGCAATTATTTAATTAATAAAAAAATTATAATTTAAATATTTAAAAAAAAAATTAAAAATTAAAAAAAAATTAGAAAAATATAGGAAAAATAGTAGAAAACCATATTACTAAAACTTAACTTAATAGTTTATGAGTTGAAATTTACTTTGGTTAATTTCTGAAATTATTTAATTAGTGTTATATAAAAATGATTAAAAAAATAAAAAAATATAGGAAAAATAGTAGAACATAAAAGAATTGGATTGTTAAAAGTCTTGAGTTCTTATGACTTTTCTATGTTGTTATTTGCTATAGGTTCATCTGATATGGTATCGACTGGGAGGAGACTAGAGATAGGATGGCAGTATGGGACCATGTACAAGAATGATAAAAACAAATCTCAATGCAACTATTGTGGGCATATAATGAAGAGTGGTGGGGTTTCGAGATTGAAACAGCACTTGGCACACGGTTACAAGAATGTAGCTAATTATCCAAAGGTGCCTCCTGAGGTGAAGAAACCGATGACAGATCATTAGTCGGCTGGGAGTACATTAAGGAAAGATCAAAAGGAACAAAAGGAGTAACAGAAAAAGACTGAAGCAACCACCCAATCTACTAGTGGATGATGATGACGATGACGATGATGATGGTGATGGGGACGATGACGATGATGATGGTGATGGGGACAATGACGACACTCCCCTATCCAGCTGATCTCACTAGTGAGCGTGAGTGATTACAACTTCGCGCTACATACCGGGCATCCATGCAGCTTGAGTATGAGAGGCAAGAGGAGCAAAGACAGAGGGCTTATAGGGCTGGACCGTCAAGGGCTAGGCCATCAGGGGCTGGGGCATCGGAGTCTGAGCCGTCAGGGGCTGGGGCATCGGAGTCTGAGCCGTCAGGGGCTGGGGCATCTGGGCCAGGAGAGGGTGTTGCATCTAAACCACGTTTAGCACCGCCATTCGAGCGAAGTAAGAGTGTTAAGAGTAAGATGCCTGCTCACTTATAGACCCATCTCTGTAGAAGTCATCTGATTCAAGGCAGAAGAGCCTTAAGGATATTTGGAGTGGAGGAAATGTAAGAGAAAAGATGGGTGAGTTTATTTCAAAATTCTTTATCTTCAATCACATCACCGCCATTTGAGCAAAGTAGGAGTGTTAAGAGTAAGATGCTTGCTCCACTTATAGACCCATCTCTGTGGAAGTCATCTGATTCAAGGGAGAAGCGCCTTAAGGATATTTGGAGTGGAGGAAATGTAAGAGAAAAAATGGGTAAGTTTATTTCAAAATTCTTTATCTTCAATCACATCCCCACAAATGCAGCTAACTCACCACATTTCAAGAATATGGTTAACGTCATACAGGAGTCTAGGAGAGGAGTGTTACCCCCACCTCACGAGAGATTTTGAGGAAATATTTAGACCAAGAGGAAGCAGAGATCCGAGAGTACATTGATACATTGAGACCCCATTGGGAGGAGTATGGCATCACTGTTATATGTGATGGGTGGACAGGGCCCACAAAGCTGTCCATTATAAACTTCATAGTCTATGGTCAAGGACGAGCCGTATTCTTGAAGTCTGTAGATGCATCTGACAAGATAAAGAATACAGATTACATCATTGGACTGTTGATTGAAGTCATCAATAAGGTTAGGCCGAAAAATGTGATACAGATTATGACGGATAACGGTAGTGCCTTTGTAAAGGCAGGGAGGACACTTATGGAGAACAAGGAATACACCTTATATTGGACATCATGTGCAGCACATTGCATCGATTTGATGCTAGAGGTTATTGCTGCTAGACCGACTATTCTTAGTATTTTTAAGGGTGCACGTACTATCACAAACTTTATATACAACCACGTGTTTGTACTGGTGAAGATGAGAGAAGCATGTCAAGGGGACATAGTAAGACCAGGCATTACTCGATTTGCAACCAACTACATAGCCTTAGAGAGCATCCTTCGTTATAAGGCGGGATTGCGGACTCTTTTTACCAGTTCTGATTGGGGTGCTTGTCGTGAGAGCAAAACCGCTATGGGCATAAAAGTTGAGAGGATTCTTCTTCAAGGAAATTTTTAGGACAAGGTCCGTGACTTGGTCAATCTATTGGAGCCCATGTATCGAGCCTTACGGAGTGTGCATACAAATGCCTATCCTACTATGGGATTCGTATATGAATTTATACGGCTTATGAAGGAGCAAATCAAAGTCGCTTGCCCGAGGAATTACAAATGGGTCCACAACATCATCGATAATCGCTGGTACAAGACACTTGAGCACCCTCTTCATAAGACTGGTAAGTGTTTTGTTTCTTGTGTTTAATGCTTTTTTAATAGATAAATCGTGAATAATTGACTATAGTTAATTTATTCAACAGCGTACTGGTTGAATCCCAAATATCAGTACAGCCATAGACTTGAAACGAATGCAGAATTATTGCAGGTCGTACAAGATGTGTACACAATGCTGGACCCCAAATCTAAAAAGAAAGGGTTATTTGGCAATGAGGTTTTTTCCTAAACGCTTGAACTTTGCTATTTTAATTATCAGTTTAAGTGTGGTTCTAAATTCTAATTAGTATTGTCTTGTATGTTTTAGTTGCTTATGTTTAGAGACTATATTGGGTCATTCGGATCAGAGGCCGCCATTGCTGCTAGGAAGAGATAATGTCATGTAAGTTTCTACTTAAATTACAAGCAATCCCTTTAATTAGATAGACTTTTAATTTCTAGATTTAATGAACAAGTGAGTGGTGGCTTATGTACAGGCTCAATGCCCCTACACTTCGACATATAGCTGTCTAGATCTTGGCCCAGACTGCCTCATCCTCAACTTGTGAGAGAAATTGAAGCATTTTTGCCCTCATTCATACGAAACAAAGCAACAGATTGGCATATAAGAAGCTGCATAAGTAGATTTTCTGCCACTACAACATGCGTTTGAGGATGAAAGTGATAGTGGATGAGAGTGGGGGCGCTTTACCGATTGACCCGGTTGACTTGCTAATAGAGACGACTGATGATGATGACCTACTTTATGACTGGCTTAGAACTTCTGAGCTGGACCAGGCCGATGGGCGCCCTAATGAAGAAATAGCCAGAGCTGTTGCAGAAATGAGGATTGATGTGGATCGGGTTATGAAGACAGAGGTGTAAGAGATTGGGGGAAACTCATTAGATAGGGTCGTGCGCATCACCCCGTCGCCCACACGTTCTGGTGGTGGGAGTACAGGTGGTGGTGGAGGTGGGAGTCAGGATACTAGTGGTGGTTAGGGTCAGGGTACTGCTGGTGATGACGGTGGAGACGATGATGATGATGATGATGATGATGATGATGGTGATGACGGTGGCACAAGCAGAGGAAGAGGTGGTAGTAGTGTTCAGATAAGGATATCTCCTTTCACAGGAAATGGGAGCTTTGATTACGCCACACAAGATACAGATCCTGGTGCACCACCTCCACGTGGAGCCAACCAGCCTTCACAATCTCAGTGCCAGGGTAAGGGGAGTAAGGGGAAGAAACATTTGGGAGCACAGGATGAGGCATCCATCTCTCATAGCTTTGGGAGCTTGGATGCGGGGTGTGGGCAGTAGAGATCTTCCTCAGCAACATCATACGGCGGATATGGAGGCTACGACAGATATGGAGGATATGGAGGATACGAGGGACACCACCCAGCACCATCTTACCAGAGCCAGGAGTTAGAGGAGTTTGGATCTTATGGATATGGAGGCTATGACACCGTGCCTTATGTTGGAGTATGGTATATTTCCAAATACCTCATACCCTGCTGCTGCTGGATATGGGGATGATTCGTATGAATGCCCTCTTATTGTTCCAGGTGTTGTCACAGTCACTACCGTGACAACCTATTACCCCCATAACCCCCTATGGGAGTATTGGTGCATATGACTCTAGAGGATTACAAAAGATATGTCTCCCAGTACACGGAATGGTATCATCGGATGATGTCCTGGGCCCAGTATTGCAACTACGTGTAGCAGACATATTATGGTAATGGAAAACACAGAGACGGAGATGATACTGATGAGCCTGCCCGCCATTCACTTTGGATATGAGTGGAGCAGACATATTCCTTGATTTCTATTTTTATGTTTTTTTTTTTTACTTACACATTCACGTTATGTTTGATCATTTATGGCATCTCCAACTTATTATTAAGTTATCTTTTAGTTTGACTTACATTCTTTTAGTTTGAATTACATATGATACTTGATTCCTACTGTTATGTAAGAGTTAGTTTGAATTACATTTATTTTCAATTTGAATAAATTACATATAGCATCTTTTTACAACTTACAGACCCGACATTGTGTAAGCTAACTCCCCTCAAGTAATGACTCTTAATGTGTAGACATTTTTTTTTACATTTTTTTTTATGTATTTAGATGCATTTAGGCCTTAATTCGACATGTTTAAAGTTTGGGGCCAAAAATCCATCAAAAACCCATGGTTTCCCCACATTTTCCCGACATTTCCTTTTTTTTACACCATGTCGTGTCGCTGGCATGCTGTAGATATCACCTAGCGACATGTCAGGCGACATCGACATCGTAAACCTCGGCAATTACACGTTTTGCCACAAATTTTCTTACACTCCAAAGATCTATAAACAGAAGTCACATCTTCAATCCATGTTTACATCAAAAAAATGGAATGTAAGTCAATGGTCTAAGTCTGTTGAGGGGATTAAAGCAAAGGCGACTGTAATTCATGATCCAAATTTTTGGCCTCAAGTTGTTTTTTGTATAAAAATAATTTTACCCATAGTTGCAGTGTTGAGAGAAGTTGATTCTGAAGAGAGGCCATCTATGCCATATCTTTATGAGATGATGGATTCAGTCAAGGAGTAAATTTTATATGCTTGTGGTGGCGTGAGGAGAAAATATATACTTATTTGAAAAAAATTGATGAAAGATGGACTCCTCAACTTCACCATCATTTACATGTGGCTGGCTATTATTTAAACCCACAACTACGCTATGAATCAAAATTTTCCAATGATCAAGAAGTGCGTGATGCGTTGTTTGCTTGTATGGATAAGATAATTATTGATAAAAATGAGCGTATACTTGCAGATTGCCAGTTGGATTTGTATGATGAAGCTAAAGGAGAATTCAGCTCTGAAATAGCAATTAGTACTAGGAAAAGGCGATCTCCTGGTATTCACTATTCACTTTACTAGTGTTTAACAAATTTTATACTAGTCTCTTTACTTGCAATCTAAATAATTTTATTATAGCTGATTGGTGGGTCCACTTTGGAACCAAGACTCCTAAGCTAACGAAGTTTGCAATTCGAGTGCTAAACCTTACATGTAGTGCTTCTGGTTGTGAGAGAAATTGGAGCACTTTTGAACAGGTTTCTATATTTTTTAACTCTTTACTTATAGTTTAAAGCATATAGCTTAATAATATTTTAAATCTAAGGATTTTCTTATTACTTATTACTTTAACTTATACTTTGATTTTAATTTTGATTGAAATAGGTGCATACAAAAAGGAGAAAAAGATTAGGGCAAAAGAAGTTGAATGCTCTCGTATTTGTCATGTACAATTTGAAGCTAAGGGAAAGAAGCATCAAGAGGAGTGTAAATGAACGGGTTGATCCAAGATTTTGGTTGAACAAATTGACTCGGATGATGAGTGGATCACTGAGAAGGAGGATCCTGTTCTTCCTGCTGATATTTCTTGGCTTGATGATGATAGGATAGCTCTTGAAGTTGCTGCAGTTGAGATGGTTGGAAATTTATCTTCAATAGATTCAAGTGTCACCACCACTAATCCTAGTACTTCAGTTTCTCGAAAGAGAGCTCATGGATCTGGGAGTAGGGCACCACAATATGCACGTAATTCATCCAGTAACTATTAAATATTTAAATATTTGATGAGTATAATGATAAAGTTAGGATATATAATTCATCTTGTAAATTTATTTTCCATTGATATTGATAGAATATATAATTTACATTGTAGGCAAAGGTAAAGAAGCTCATCCAAATTTGAATGTGATTGATGAGGAGACGTTTGTGCAACCTCAAGGATACGGAGAAGGACATGGAGAAGGATATGGAGCAAATGATGATGATGATTATGCTGATTGTGCATTTGACATGGTTGATGTCGATGACTTAGTGTGATAGTTTGTTTGATCATTGATGTAATGTTTGGGGGTTAGAATTTAGAACATTCGTATATATTGTTGGTAATGATGATGTAATGCATATGACTTGCTTTTCGTTTACTTGATGATGGAATGGACTAATGGAATTGGAGTATAAGTACTTTTGTTTTTTGAATTTAGTGTTGAATTTGTAATTTCATTCACTTTTTATTTTTGTACCTTTTTATATATTTTTTTTCTACCTTTTTTATATTTATATAATGAGAATTATGATTTATTATATATTTAATAAATTATTTTATAATTAAAAAAATACATGATCATGAGGCTTACGCCTCACCTCAAGCCCAAATCTAACGCCTCACCTCACGCCTTAACGTTTAAAAACACTGGTCGATACATGTAACATATCCCCCATATCAGTCAATATGATCTATATGTTACAATACATCAAGTGTATTCAAATAATACTCAATACATATAATGCCTTTGCGTTTTTTACATGTAAAAGTGTGAAAATCAAACCATGGATTCATTGCTCGACTCTCTCTCTCCCTAAGTTAAGAAGAAAAAAAACCATTGAAACATAGCTAATTTCGTCGAAAAATCTTCTTAGTTTGATTGAAAATATCTAATATTTGGAGCTTAAAAAGTAATTTTCCTCTTCTTGCACAGCTTTTGGAGTATACATTGTAAGAGTAAGATCAAAAATATCTAATATTTGGAGCTTAAAAAGCACTTTTCCTCTACTTGCATAGCTTTTGAAGGTATGCTTTGTAAGAGTAAGCTTTTTTCTTCTAAATTATACTTTCAATGTCTAAACATGTTTTGGAGATCCATATGTAAAATCCATAGATTTAGATGCCTACTTTTTTAAGTTTCCATGCACCTACGCGCATACCATTTTGTTTTCACACTAGTATATATCATATGTATGGGTATGATATGAAAAACATGTTAATCTATCATATTTTTAACTTATCTTTACATCTAAATGAGTCTTGTTTTAAGTATCCACCATTTTCCATGCATATCCATAATTTTTACAGCGTTGCCACGCATATCCGATTCCCATCTCGATACGTATCCAGTTTTGACTGACCGATAGCTACCTCAATACAATATTTTAAATCTTGCCAAGGAGAACTTTTTTAATAAAGTTAAAAAGGAAAAAAGAAGAGATAAGAAAAGAAAAAAGTTGAGTGCATCAATTTTTGTCAAACAAAAAGTCCTGAACAATCCTCATCAAATTAGTGCAACCTATCACCCAATATATACATCAGATAAAATGACAAAATATTGGTAAACTGACTGCACATTATACCAAAAGGATACAACATTTCTTCATCAAAATACTTCCCCAATCAACTTAGAAAAGTTGAGATCATCAAAACGGAAAACTGCCCTTGAAGGTAATTCAAGAGACCCAACATTAAATAAATAAATAAAAAAAAAAAAAGAGAAGCAAGAACACATTTGCATGAGTAGAACTGATATTTGACATGCCAAGGCCCTACACCTTGGAATAAAGAATGCAATGAGAAGGAAATTATAAATTAAACGAGCACATGAATCTGATTGACTTACCTCTGAAGAACTTCTCAAGCATGTAGCCTTTCTTGGCTATGATGGGACCAACCTTCTGTGGCCTCTTCTCAAAGATCATTTGCAAGAGTTGTGCTGCTAGGGCGCGCTTCAATGGCTTAGACATCAGTAGATCCATAAATAGCCCGCGCTGCTGGCGTGCAGTGATTGATCTTATGCCTGATAAAGTGTTGCAAAGCCATACACGGGCCTCAGATCGTACTCCAGATACTATCAGTGACCAGATAATGGACTCCAACTTGTTAAGAAGACATATTATATGCTTGATAGTATCATCATCTCCATCATCATTCCTCATGGGTTCAGTTGGGAATAACTGAACCATTTTATTCTGAAATGCCCCCCACTTTTCCGCTCCAACAATCTATATACCAGCTGAACAACCAAGCAAAAGATGCAAGACACGAAATCAATTTCACCCTGAACAACAGACCCACGTGGTTACATTCAACCAAACAAAAAAAATCACATGGCTAACACGGTAGGGAATAGCAAATTTGATCTCAAAAAAGACATTGATAAATCAACATTGAATTCAAACAATGAATACAATAGGTGGATACAAAGTTAATTCAAGTCCAAATAAACATAAAGCTTATATATCAAGATTAAGCACCATATCTAGAAACTAAATAGAGAAAAATTCCGATCTCATCTCATCACCCCAAAAATCTTAGAGAATAGCAAAGTAAGACCACCACCCTCTACATCTTCAAATGCTCTATCAAAACTTGTAGAGAATAATGCAAATGAAAGGTCTTAATCTACATTGATCTTGTGAATAATATTCTTTCTTAAAAAATAAATAAATAAATAAATTAAGATTCACCGTGAGGGAAGACTATACAAGCTTTACCCACATAACAAAAAATCAGGGAATAGTATGTAGTCAAATACCTGCCACGAGATAGAGAACTGAAAGTTAAAAATTGCATAAACTTCTAGACAAAATTCAACAAAAAAAGTGGATTTCGACAAATAATCTAAAATATTTTTGGGCAAAGAGGCCTGATCTATGGAAAAAGAACATCACAAAATTCTATATTTCGAAGATGCAAAAATTTCATTCCAACAAATTAACAAAATCTCACACTTCACCAATGTCGAATCTGCAAAATAATACCAACCGTATTGAGAAAACTGAAGAACTTCATAAGACATTATAATCATTTGCTTTGGGAATCAATCTATTGAGTTTGAAGGAGAACGATATGAGAGACTTTTCTCACTTGATGAATAATGAACACTGCATTAAATAAATGAGAAGCAGATGTACAAAAGATAACAAAAAAGCAACCAATAGATGGTGTAGTCAGGAAAAACAAGAAAGAAAGCATAATAAAAGGGCTATACAAGAATTTCTACATAAAGCTTACTCTCGATATACAATATATGCTTGCAATCCAACCACCATCTCATCAAGCGAAAAGCCATAACAGAAGTCCTACCCATTCCCTCCAACCTGCCATTGGCTGCTTTAAGCACGTAGGAGAATGAGATATTCAACCTATCTGCTAGATAGTTGACCAACAAAATGACATGTGATAATCTCCAAGACTTACCCATACAACTCATCATCCACAATATGACAGAGGAATCCCTCTCCACCACCAAATCATAATAACCCTGTGCTCTGGCTTCTCTCAAACCTGTAAACAGTGCCTGAAAATCAGCAATCATGGCATTCTCCTCCCTAATAGGATCCGATAATGCATGCAAGCTAGTGCCAATGTGGTCGCTGAATACTCCCCAATTTCAGATGGCCCAAGGTTCCCAATTGATGATCCATCAAAATTGAGCTTTATTAGCCTCTCAGGAGGGGGGCACCAGCTCATATTGGCCTCTCCTGAAACCATATGTAGCAGTGCAACCATCCTTCAATCCCTGATCACCTCAGATATTGACATGTCTCTGAACTCATCATGTGTACACACCCATGACGCTGCCAATACAGAATCCAACTCTGTGATCGACTAAATGCTAGTTGATTTATCCTCAAAAATCACCCTATTCCTCTCAATCTAGATGGGCCACATGACCACATAAAGTGCTGCTCTGTATAGAAACCTCCCATGCTTACCCAAGCCAGGGAATCTATATTGCTCCAAAAAGGACTGGATGTCACGCCATGCGGTATCACAAAAATAACATCCACCATAAGCAAAAATCTGGACCAAATCCCCCTAACACTTCCGTGATGAAGGAATAGGTGATCAACCATCTCCTCATCCCTCTTACACAAAAAACACATCTAGGGAAAAATAGCAAGGTATGTCCTTCGAAGAAAGTCACAAGTGTAGATCTTTCTAAACACCACAATCAAAGAAACGGCCCTAACTTAAGAAGGGACAGCCAACCTCCGTAAATATCTAAACAGTGATGAAGGAAAGGGATGGGGCATACCCTCAAGAAATGGAAAAAAAAAAGAACGGGAGGAAAAAAAACTCTTTATTATTGAAAGGGTCCAAACCCTGCAATACTAACATGTATGGTCGATGGATACGTTTTTTTAGAGACTAAAAAAGGAAGCAAGCTCAACATCTGGTCTTAGGTCACCTCTGAAAGGGAAGTTCCAAATAAATCCTAAGGATGACCAAGACAAGATGTCAAATTACCAGTCATTATAGCATCCCTAGATGTGGCTAAAAAAGCAGTTAGCAAGATGCTCTCCTCCCACCAAAGGTCAAGCCAAAAATGCACGTGTACCCAAACATATATTAAACCAAAGGAAAAGATAAAACAATCAAGCTACGTCAACAATCGCTTTCCATGGACAGGAACCGGATACCCTCGACGTAGAGTTGATGTCCCACCCATTACCGTGAGATCCATACTTAGTAATGATGACTCTATGCTACAAACTGTCTCTCCCTACACTGAATCACTAAAACCATTTACCAAGGAGAACTTGACTTCTAGCTGCAACATTCCCTATTGATCCCCCTTTGCTTTATTCTTTACATACTACTTCCTATTTAACCAAATGGTCCCTTATAACACGCCCTCTCTTTTCCAAAGTAAGTCTTTGACACCTCTCAAATGATTCTAATTACACTCCTTGCACATTTGGACATATAGTACAATAGGATGTTAGCCAATGCTGCCTAGATCAAAGTGTGCTACCACCCAATTAGAGAGAGTTTCTTTTCCAAATAGCCAATCTTATCTACGTTTCTCATAGTTGGATCTCAGAACTGAATAAATCTCAGGCTGCCTCCCAATTGTAAACCTAGGTACCTTTACAACTACTCCTCCCTCCTACATCCTAAGGTCTCTGCTAAAATTTCCAACTGCACCTCATCTACCCCCAATCCCAGAAATTGTGTTTTTTTATAGATTCACTTTTAATCATGTGATCATCTTGAAGCACCATAAAATACATCTCACCTGGAACACTTAGTCCTCTGACAACTCTAAGAATAGAACGATACCATCAACAAACTGTAAATAAAACACAGAAACCCTATCCAAACCAATCCAAAACCCTCTCATGGTTCCCCCCCTCCTCAGCAATCCTAAGAAAGATATTAAGAACACCACTAACAAAGGTAAAGAGGATATGAGACAAAAGATGTTCCAGTTGTAAACCTCGAGAAGATGGGAAGTGACCATTGACGCGTCCATTAATGACACAGGAGAATTGGGCATTATGATCACAACCTCAAATCTATTGTGCCATAGATAGATATGAAAGACTATAGGGTAATTAAAATCTAAAGGTACCTAATTCTAGAAACGAAGTACATTACAAGTCTCTCTCTCTCTCTCTCTCTCTCTCTCTCTCTCTCTCTCTCTCTCTCTCTCTCTCTCTCTCTTTATGTTATGAAATTCTGTTTGATTAGTCTAAAATCCTGATTCTGGAAATGGGTTTTGTTGTTTTTGTTTCTGTGTGTTCTTTCGAGGTCCTCACATAAATATACATTATTTAAATTAGGTACCTTTAGATTTTAATTACCCTGTAGTCTTTCATATCTATCTATGGCACGATAGATTTGAAGTTGTGTTCATAATGCCCAATTCTTCTGTGTCATTAATGGATGCGTCAATAGTCCCTTCCCATCTTCTCGAGGTTTACAACTGGAACATCTTTTGCCCCATTTCCTCTTTACCTTTGTTAGTGGTGTTCTTAACACCTTTCTTAGGATTGCTGAGGAGGGGGGGAACCATGAGAGAGTTTTGGATTGGTTTGGATAGGTTTTTGTGTCTTATTTACAGTTTGTTGATAGTATCATTCTATTCTTAGGGTTGTCAGGGGACTACGTGTTCCAGGTGAAATGAATTTCATGGTGCTTCAAGATGATCCCAGGATTAAAAGTGAATCTATAAAAAAGCACAATTTCTGGGATTGAGGATAGATGAGGCGCAGTTGAAAATTTTAGCACAAACCTTAGGATGTAGGGAGGGAGGAGTAGTCGTAAAGGTACCTAGGTTTACAATTGGGAAGCAGCCCGAGATTTATTCAGTTCTGAGATTCAACTATGAGAAACAGAGAGAAGATTGGTTACTTGGAAAAGAAACTCTATCTAATTAAGTGGTAACACACTTTGACCTAGGCAGTATTGGCTAACATCCTAGTGTCATATATGTCCAAATGTGCAAGGAGTGTAGTCAGAATCATTTGAGAGGTGTCAAAGACTTACTTTGGAAAAGAAGGGGCGTGTTATAAGGTACCATTTAGGTAAATAGGAAGTAGTCTTTAGAGTAAAGGGGGATCGATAGGGAATGTTACAGCTAGAAATCAAGCTCTCATTGATAAATGGCTTTAGCGATTCAGTGTAGGGAGAGACACTTTGTAGCATGAAGTCATCATTACTACGTATGGATCTCACAATAATGAGTGGGACATCAACTCTACGTCGAGGGTATCCGGTTCTTGTCCATGAAAAGCAATTGTTGACGTAGCTTGATTGTTTTATCCTTTCTTTTAGTTTAATATATGTTTGAGTACAAGTGCATTTTTGGCTTGACATTTGGTAGGATGAGAGTATCTTGCTAACTGTTTTGTCAGCTATTTAGATTAGCCACATCTAGGGATGCTATAATGACTGATAATCTAACTTCTTGTCTTGGTCCTCCTTAGGATTTATTTGGAACTTCCCTTTCAGAGGTGACCTAAGACCAAATGTTGAGCTTTTTTTTTTTTTCAATACCAGATGTTGAGCTTGCTTCCTTTTTAGTCTCTTAAAAAAACGTATCCATCGACCACACATGTTAGTATTGCATGGCTTGGAGCCTTGAACCCCCTCAATAATAAAGAGTTTTTTTTTTCCTCCCGCTCTTTTCTTCTTCCATTTCTTGAGGGTATACCTATTCCCATCCCTTTCCTTCATCCCTGTTTAGATACTTATGGAGGTCGGTTGTCCCTTCTTAAGTTAGGGCCGTTTCTTTGATTGTGGTGTTCAAAAAGATCAACACTTATGAACAAACCCTGACTTGCGAAGTTTCTAACTAGGCCTGTCAACGGGTCGGATTCGGACCAAATCGTAACATATCCAAATCCGATTGTGAAATCCGAAAATCTGAATCCGATCTGAGATCCACAGATCATAAAATAGATGATTCAAATTTGATTAGGGATTCGAATATCCGAATCCGATCCGATCGGATAACCTGTCCAGTGTATTCAAAGGGGAGAAGGGAGAATAGGGTCGAAGCCAACCAAGCCATGTTCCTGCTTCTAAGTTGAGTTAGATCAAAAGCTCAGAAAAGAATTAAAGTAAACACACTTGTTAGATTCTTTAAGAACAGCAAGAGAGAGAGGTGTAGGTTCTTGGATTAGATTGGGTTTGTTATCCTTCCTTTTGGTTCCTTATTTTGCTTCACCAAGAGAAGCATGAGGATCTCAATTAATCATTATACATTGATCACTATTCTTCTTTGTATCAGTACTGGTACAACTCAAAGCAGCTACAGTTACACGGAAACGAGTCACCTGTAACAGCCGCCGGAGTAAATGCTTTCTGAAGGCCATGACTTGCCCAGTTGAGGGTCCAACGTCCGGCCAACAGACTCGACGGTGCTGGAAGAAGAAGAAGAATAAGAAGAAATGAATAAAGAGAAACACATAATAGAGACTTACCAGATTAGGTGCTCCGGAGTACGATTACCGCGAGAATGGAGGCGTCGTCGGATTGCGGCGCTGGTTAGGATGAGAGGGAGAATAGAAAGGGAGGGATAGTCACCGAAAAAATAACGTCTTTTTCGAGGAAAATAAGTGTGAGAAACGAGGAGAGAAAAACTCCAAAACCGACCGAGTGTTAAACGGAGCCCTCGGTTCAATCATTTTTGTCTTGTCGTCTGTGTTTGCCCTTTCGGAAAAAAAAACTTCAAGATGGACAAAATCTAAAAAAACTAAAATAAAAAATGAGAGGTAAAGTTTTAGGGATTAGAAGAGTTTTAATTTAATTAATTAATTAAATATAATTATAAAATTCAATACATATTTTAATATGTATCCAAATAATTTTATATTTGAATTTGATATATAATTTTGTTGAAAATTAGTCAAGTAGAATAGTTTTAAACTATTACGAATTTTAGAATTGTTATTGAGTTAATATCATTAAGAAATTTTAATAAATTTATTATTATTGTTAAAAATGCTAGTTTGGGTGTTTTCTATTTACTAGGATTGTAATTTTTAAGTGTGGCTCAACCCACCTAAATCTTGTATGACCCAATATAGATACTTATATAGACCCTGAACTTATTTATTTATTTTTTGATTGATAAAGATAGTTTATAAAATAAAATAATAAGAAGCAAGAAAAAAACACAAACAAGGTGATTGTGAAGATTGTACACCAAATGTGTACTAGTTCTCACAAAAAAAGTTTAAGGCATATTCCACAACATATTAGTTTGGGTTTGGGTTTAGATCAAGTTCAGTTTTGAGCTCAAAGTTGAGTATGAGATGGGTTGAAGTTTGTATATGGAACCAACATCTTCGGACAGTCAATAAATGTCCTTGTATTTTTATTCTTCATTTACTTAAGATATTACATGTAAATAAGCAAACCCCCCATTTGAATCCAATAAAAATACTCCAAAACCTAATTCTGATTGTATAAAAAGTCAACTCTTGGGTTTTAGTACAAATTCCGGTTTCTGGACTCTTATTAAAAATACCATTTTTGAGTTAGGGCACTTTTAACCAACCTTTGAGGCCCCTAATAATTTGTAAAATCTAGTTACATCATATTAAGACTAGATATCCAAAGTCCAGTAAGAAAAGTATTATTTCCTTGACTCAAAAAATGTTTTGGTGAAAAGTCAACGTTTTCCAGACTGCTACCGTATAAACCTTGCCTTTCAAACCGTTTGACTTCTTAAATGCTCTGAGTACGTAGTAATGGTTGATTATGACTAAGTGGTGTATGTGTGTAGTTGTTGGGAGTTTGGGATTGGGTGACTACTAATGGGTGCCACCACTATAACCTTAGGATTGCCTGGCAAGGTGGAGGACACTTGTGTAGCCTGGGGTTTACACGAGACCCCGGGGATAGTAGGGATTGTTGTGACTAGTGTGTAGGTGATTGATGTGGTCGGTGGTTCCTAGAAACCCACCTAGACCTGGACCTTGAATTGTAAAATGGTATGTGAGACTAGGTGCACATAAGCATTCACGGTGATATGAGCCTCAACCCTATATAATGAGGTGGATCGAATTAAGGAGTTGCATGTTATATATAAATATATATAGATAACTTCAAATCAAGTGATAAAACATTGATCGAGGTAAGGTCAGACCTAACTTGTATGTGAATAATTCATACACGTAAGTGATAAAGTACATAAAGCATTTGACTGATGAGTAACACATAAGTATACAGACATGTGTGGCTGTTAACCACTTATGTGAGTGAATTGAATACCTAGAGTAGACTTGGGGAGATAAGAATATCCCCAATGAATGATTGAGCATAGTATTGTGAATGATGTTGGGGTGATGACGAATGATCGCTCATCCTCAAGTAATTGAGGATGTAAACCGTACATAGAGAATGTATGAGTGTGCATGTTTATGAATATACATAACTTTTGGTAATGTGAAGTAATGTCAGTGATAACCCTAAGTGTTTTGCATTACTTGAATCATGATGTATGCTATTTATTGTAATGAGATGAAATGGGTATGTGTATGCTTGATGCTTATGCTAGCTAATAAGCATAAGGCATAGTATTGCGATGATAAGGCTAATGATATAAGTCCTTGAAAGCGCATAGTTGTGTTTATTTATTTCATTTAAATGAGCATGAGATATAAACATAAGTAAGGGTGTTTCTATTATTCTTTTACTAGTTCTGGTATGTGCAAACGTTGTAGTGCAATATGATTAGAATGATTGATGTTTACTAGTTGTGAATCTTCGAACGCATTATCATGTAGTTGATTGTTAATTGTATGCATTTAAAGGCCATCCATGCATAGTGAGTCCCTATGGAGACTCAGACCCTAGACTTGCCTTGGCTTCTTTGGAGGAAGACCAAAGGGATAACGTGAGGATACTCGAACTCCATGGTGAATGCCAAATGAGAGACCAGGTCTCTAGTGTCCCAGTGGGGGACTATATATGTATAAATCAAAGATTGATTTAACGGTGAGCGATTAGCTACCCCAAGAGCCATTGATACCTATATGTATATCGTATTATATATATAGAGAGGGTCAACCGATTGGTTGATGTGTGCGTATGTGATGTACATGGGGGATATCTTGGTGAGCCCTAGAATTCATTCCCATGATCAAAAATAGAGGTGGGCATTACTCCCATGGGTTGTGACTCCCTAAAATTGTGTTGTACACACAGAATCGGCGAGGCATCCTTAGCCTGAAAGGGGCCATGACTCCAAGCGCGAGTTACATAGTGTTGCAGTTTGGATCAAGCGTGAGACATCCAAAGACAAAGATTAATGACATGCAATGCATTCATGTGGTTGTTTAACCATCTGTTTGGCTAATATTATGATTGTTCACGCATTGCATCTAATGAACAAACCAATGCATTTCGTCATGGCATGACATGCATTCGTGGACATGTGGTGACTATGGTGTATTGATTGTGGCGTTATGATAGAGTAGAACTGAACAACCTAACAGGTAAAGTTTAGAATCTTGTAAATGTTGTTAAACGGTTAGTGTTATATATGTGCACTATTACTATGAGGTAAATTTGATTATGGTAAATCACCTATACGGTATTCCATATTATTTTACTGGCTTGTGTTTCTGTGTAAATACCCGGTTATTGCGGGTTTACTCACCAGCTTTATAGCTTACCCTTTGTTGATAACATTTTCAAGTTCTGCTGCGTATTCTACTAGACTCTGAGGGTGGATCGGAATAGGAGACTCCCACACACACCTATGGATTGCAATAGTCAAGGTAATCACTTAATTTAATAGTTTGGTTTACTTTGACTTTGATTACTTACTTGTTTACTACCTCCTGGTGAGGGGTGAGAGTCATGCCTGAAATTCTTGGGCGGTGATCATGTATGCATAAGATCCACTCTAGAATTTGGGTCGTGACATAACATCTAAAAAATACAATGTATAAAAGTTTAAAGTGAAATTTTAAACTTTATTTCTTGATTTCCTTCAATTTACACAGGTACAAAATCCATTTGTGTACCTGCATAAGAAAATGAAAAAACAATTGTAATAATATCTATTATATATAATAATTAATAAAATAATGTACCCAATTTTAACTCCTCCATAATAGTACTCCCAAAGATTGTGTAATCTCTTACAATAATAACAACAAAAAAAGACTAGACAAGCATAAAATATCTATAACTAATAAAATATTAATTACATTATCACTTACAATTACTGCAAATTAAATTTTGAAGTGTATAAGTTTATAGTTATTACAGAACCATCAATATTTATAGAGTAAAATAGTCTTCAATAAAGTTTCTAATATTCTTTCTTTAGATGAGGGCAAAGTTTTTTTCATGGCAAGTTGACAAGATTTTAGAATTGGTGAAAAGAATGAGAATTTGATGGCAAATTGGTGAAAATAATGAGAGTTTGATGCTATTTATAGAGTTTTAAACGGAGTTATTTATTTATTTTGCTTTTAGCTAGATTTTAGAATTTATTTCGGTCAGAATTTTCGTTGATAAAGTGATTATTTCGGATGAAAAAATTTAAGCAAAGTAGAAAAATTTTGCCAAACTTTCTCTAAAATTTTAGCTATTTCGCGAAATAATTCAGTCCGAAAAAACCTTATTTCGGATTTCATCCACCACATTCGAAACCGAATTTTGCAAAATTTCGGCGAAATTTTAAACTATGCTTGAATGCTCCAATTCTTTAGAGACAGTTACTAGAAATACAAGAAAAGTTAGGAACCTGTGACGATGATGATCTGATTATGACTGAGAAAAGGCTCCAATTTGAATACTTTAAAGTGTTGTCCTAACAAGAAATCTTGTGGGTACAAAACTCCCTTGTTCAATGGCTTAAAAATGGAGATCTTAATACAAGATTTTTCCATCAGTCAACAATAAACATGCGAAAAAGGAACCTGGTTAGCTCAATAAAAAATGGAGATAATGATACACTTACAGACCAAGAGGAAATTGAGTAATGTTTCATTGACCACTTTTCAACTGTTTATGGGAGCCAAGATGAAAGTAGAGACCTAGACTTGAAGGACTTATCAATCCTATGATCACCCAAGTAGATAATGTTGGCATGTTAGCAACTATTACAGATGCAGAAATTAGGGATACTGTGGACCAACTTGGACCATTAAAGAACCCGGGCCCAAATGGGTTTCAAGGCATTTTTTAGAAAAGTTCTTGAAATATTGTGGGTGCTGATGTGTGTAAAATTGTCACCGATTTTTTTTTTTTTTTTTGGATTTTTCCCCAATAGCTTAAACCACACACATATCTTACCAAAAAAAAATAAAAACCCAAGGACCCCAAAAGACTATAGACCCATTAGCTTATGGAATTTTTGCTATATAATTTCTCGAATTTTAGTCAATAGAATGAGGGGACTCATGGACAAGATCATTGGCCCTACCTTTGTACCTAAGAGAAGAATCAGAAGCCCTTCATACTATTAACAAAAAGAAAAAAAGGCAAGCAACACTTTTTGGCCTTGAAACTCGACTTTAGTAAGGCTTATGATAGGTTAAGATGGAGTTTCATTGAGAAGACATTGGTGGCTATGGGTTTTCATTTGAAATGGGTGAACTTGATTATGTTTTGTATCTCGATAGTTTCTTACAATATCCTTGTTAATGGTAACTCGTGTGGTCATATTGTTCCCAAATGTGGATTGAGACACCCCTGTCACCTTACATTTTTCTCATGACCCAACAAGTTTTATCCATTATGTTGATTTGGGATGAATATCTCTCCCTCATACATTGCATTAAGCTCAATAGAAATGGCCCTAGTCTTCCCCACCTAATGTACATCGATGATATTCTATTATTCGACAGAACATCGACACTAGAATGCAAACATCTTGCTGATCTCATGTCCTCTTTTGTGAGCTGGCCGGGCATAAGATAAGTAAGGAAAAATCAAATTTTATAACCAGCCCAAATCTCAAAAGAAAAGAAATTGTTGAAGTGGGTAAAATCTTCAAGTGCAAATGGAACAAGGAGTTCAATACCTATTTAGGGATGCCACTTGGGATAGGTAGGCCTTAAAAAATCCATGTTTATGGACTTGATGTCTAGGATTAACAAGAAATTGGCTGGCTGGAAGTCGGCAACTCTTAACCAAGTGGGCAGAGCTACCTTGATCCAAGCAACCCTAGTGGGTCAAGCCTAACATATTATGGAAGGCTTGAGACTTCCTCTCTATACAAAATTGGCTTAAGAGACATGCCAGAGATTTTCTTTGGGCCAAGATAGGTCAAGACAAAACCCTTCACACAATTAATTGGCAAAACATCTGTCAATCTAAGAGATCTAGGGGTCTGAACATTAAAAGACCAAGCCTTTTTAATGACGCTTTGTTATTGAAAAGGGCTTGGGAACTCTTGAAAAACCCCAACTCTTTTGGACTTCATTTGTGAAATGAAAATATTTAGCAATTTCTTGATGCTCAAGTGAAAGCATCAGACTCAAACTTCTGGAAACAAATCACGAGATTGAAGGAAAAGCTCACCCAGGGTCTCAATTGGGTGATTGGGAATGTAATATCAATACCACGCAAGTACTGGAGGAGTCTTATAGGGGAGTGTCACATCCCAAACCTAGAGATCTCATTGGAGTCTCTATAGATTTGAAATATGACTCTCACCCCATTCCACATGGAGTGGTAGTCAATACAATGCCAAACACATATAATTCATTAAGATAATTATAAAACCTGGAAATAAAATATCCTTAAAAATAATCCATTACATCAAACAGTGGAAATAAACGTAGTGATCCTGACCCTACCATTTAATTTAATGATTAAATGGTAGTTAATTCTATTTTAAACCTTAGGATTTAATTGATATTAAAGGGGGCTGGATTGGACCTTTATGTAAATATGTTAAGTTGGTGTGTAATTGTGTTATTTATGTGAATTAGGTGTAATGGGCTTGGACCCAACACAACAGAATTGATTGGGCGTGTGGGCTGGCTGTATAGGCCCATTGGACAAAGGTAAGGGCACAATAGACCTTTCCTATCTTATTTGAATCAGAGAGAGGGAGATAATGGGTTCTCTCATAAACTCACGTAATGTTCTAGGAGAGAGAAAACGACTGTGTTTGTGGTGATCAAACGAAGAGAAGAGAAAGGTAGGAAAAGAAGAAGGAAAAGAAGAATCGGATGATCCTTGTTGCTGGAAATCTACCTAACTCAGATCTACGGAAAACAAAGGTAGGGATTCATGTGTTTCTATGGTAACTATGTTTATGTATCATTCCATGCTATAGGTATAGTTTGATGCATGATCCATGAATGTGAAGCATGCTTAGATTAAGTGAAACTAGAATGAATGAATGCCATGTTGTTTGTTTAATGATAAACATGCTAAATCTAAGTTTCTGTATATTTTGGTGTTCCTTGTGTTCTTATAGATCATGTGTAAGTTCTTAGATCTAATATGATTTGTTCATGAATTTACTTGTTTAGATCTATAGAGTTAATATGTTGTTATGTGTTTGATGTTTGGATCACATGAGTAGGCTTTTGAGACTGATTTATGATTGTTAAAACCTTAGAAAAATAAGTATTTTGAGTATAGGCACGAACCCTAGGTGACAACGCAGAAATTGGCTGAATTTCTACGTTCGGTAGGAGTGTCGGCAACTACCGAACATCTGCCGAAAACACAAAAGATGCTAGGTTCTCTGGACTATCTACCGAGGTTTGGTAGCAGTGCTACCGAGATTTTTGGTAGGAGTCTCGGCAGCTACCGAGGTGATGCCGAGGTCCAAATGAGGCCAAATTTTAGGGAGTTGTTCCCTAGTGAGTTGTACACATGCTTGTATAGTTGGTTTGTGTGCAAAAGATCTAGAATTGGTCGAAGTATGAGAAGTGTAGGAGAAGGTCTAAAATTTAGGATTATTGGATTGATCCGGATGGAATAAGAGATGATATTAATTTAAAGGTTCCGGATACGATCATAGGATCTCAAGATAGGATTGTTATGATTAGAAATGGCCACATAGGATTTGATTGGCTGAATGGGTGCCTTTAGCATCTAATGTTGACTTGGGTTGACTTATGTTTGCTTTGTGTTGATCTTGATGAAATATTGTGTGTTGATTAAGGATACAATGAGTATCCATGTTTGTGAATATTGTCTGTGATTGGTGCTAATAACTTGAATTGTGATTTGGATGGGTGAACTTCCACTGTGGGTGAAAGTTCCCAAAAGGAAATGTTTGGTATGGGTGTATTCCACCATGGGTGAAAGTCCCTACAGGAAGGTCTGGTAGCATAAGGTGGTTCCAGCCGTGATTGTAAGCCCCTAAAATATGATGGTTGTAAAAGGTATGTTCTTCCATGGGTGCAAGTCCCTAAATGAACAGGTTAATGATAAGGTGTATTCAATCGTGGGTGCAAGCCCCTAAAAGAATGGGTCGTATGGACGTGAGTTGGATTGAACATATGATTGGGTTAGGCCTGGTCATACCTGCATTGCATTGCACTTCATCTCATCTCATAATTGCATCACATACCTGCATTGCGTTGCACGTGATGATTGATTGATTGATTGAAATGCATTATCATTGGTAACTTGTGTGGATCGATTGTGATTGTTATTAGTTAATGATTGGTCTTAGCAAGATAGAACCTTTTGGATTATGTTATTGATTGCGGGTGTACTTCCACCGTGGGTGAAAGTCCTTAAAGGAATGTTGATTGGATATTATGATTGATTACAGGTGTACTTCCACCGTGGGTCAAAGTCCCTAAAGGTATGTTGGCTGTAACATGGTGAGACCATGTGGTATTTATTATGTGTTGGAATTGATTGTGACTGTGATTGATTACGGGTGTACTTTCACCGTAGGTGAAAGTCCTTTTAAAGGAATGTTGAGTGGATGTTTTTATTGATTATGAGTGTACTTCACCGTGGGTGAAAGTCCCTAAATGAATGATGGCTGTAACATGATGGAACCATGTGGTGTTTGTTTGTACAATAGTGAGACTATATGTACTATATATGATATTATGATGTGGTTACTTGGTCGTAGCATGGTGGAACCATGTAGTGATTGTTATGTGTGTTGGTCGTAGCATAGTGGAACCATGTAGTGATTGTTATGTGTGTTGGCCGTAACATAGTGGAACCATGTGGATATTGTTGTGGAACATAGTGTGACCATGTGAGTGCATGTATGTATGTTGTTTGAAACATGGTAGATCCATGTGGAATCTAGTTGAACATGATAGGATCATGTAGGTCGTATTAACATAGTGGGACTATGGGAATGGTGAATCATTGGCTTGTTATAATATGATCTTGCGTGGTGTCCATGTGAATTGTAATTTCATATGATGTTTTAATATGCATACTAATATATGAGATATTGTATGAGGATATGTTTAACATACATTTTACTGTGTTATTATATGATGGTTGAAATGCATGAATTAACGGTATTGTTATGCATGCATAAAAGTAGATATTGTAATCTCGTTGGATTTCTTTACTAGGCTTTGGCTGATCCTTATCTCTACAGGTGATTGGATTGTCTGGCCCTAGCTAGCTATTGGAGAAGAGACAAGTTTATCATTGAGACTATTGATTTACCTTAGTTGCTTTTATTACTTTGATTTGACCCTGTGTGGGTAGAACATGTAATGGATTATTTCAGTTTACTTTTGTGGGTGTTAGCTCCACAGATTTTGGTTGAGCTATAGTTTAATTTTATATGTGAGACTTCCGCTATTGATATTTATTATTGTTGAGACTCTGATTCAACCAGGTAAGGGTTGATTATATGGCTAGTTATCCGTTTCCACGTGGTGGATCCAAAGGTTATTCCCTTGGAATCCTTGAGATCCTATATCTCGGATTTGGGGCGTGACAATAAACTATTCCTAGTCTCATGCTTCAATCAAACTGCTACCAACTACTCAAATCTAATCCTAAGTAATGATAAAATCAAATAAAACATAAAAAGCAAATAAATCCTACTACAAAATCTACTAAAATCATCCATTAATGTGCCCATTAAAACTAAAGTCTTCATTGTATGCTTGTCCTCCGTCTTGATCATTATAATCCTGTTGTCCTTCATTTATAGATCTTAAAATATGGTTGCTTGAAAGCGTAGGCTACACTTAGCTTGTAAGTAAACAATGTAGACACCTCAATTTGCACGAGATTTATTCTTTTTGATCTTTGCAGCTTTTGGAGGCTTGAGCTTGGCACCTCTTCATCTTCAACCCCAATTTCAATCCCAAATCCATTTGAGCCAGAATTCTCACTAAAGTCCCCAAAAATCCATGAAATTACCAAAATACCCTCAATGGATCCCACTCGATTCCCATAAAACTATTTCTGACATTAGAAATGAATTCTAGGTTGAAAATACGTTCTGCAAGTATATTGTCGCCTAGTTCCGAGATCATGAGAGAAAATGATAATTTTATCCCTAATATCATTTTGGGTTAAATTCATGACTTTTGGACGTCAGAAAAATATTCTCACTCCGAATTTGATCTATAGAATTAAGGAACTATTATGAAGTTATTCGTAGTAATACAAATGAGATTCCTACCACTTTTGCGTTGTCTTTTGAAGATCAATCCCGGAATCAATCTCTTTCTCTCTATTTCTTCTTCTTTTTCTTCTCCTCCCTAAAGTTGCAGAATTTCCAGATCCTATTTTCTCTCCCACCCTTTTCAAATGTGTATGATATTTTTCTTCTTTGGACGCGTCCTCCCTTGGATTAGTGTTTCCTAATTTTGAGGAAATGAGGTTGAGAGAATAAATCTCTAATCTCATTCAAAATTCAAATCAGGGTTTGAACTTACAATTTAACCCTTACCTCTAATAGGGCCAACATCCACTTCTGTCTTGGGCTTGTCATGTAGCTGGGTCCAAGCCCATGTTTCCTATCAGAAATATCACTAATCACCATAAGTTCTTCTTAATTACAGTTCAGTCGATTCTAGCCCTTTTTATATCATTTAATTCCTAAGGCTTTAATTAGGGATAATTCCACATTTAATTCATGAAATTAAATGTGCGATTAAGATCATTACAGTCTACCCCACTTAAAGGAATTTCGTCCCAAAATTTAGACCTACCTTGGTTCGTAAACAAGTTTGGGTATCGTATTTGGATTTCTGTTTCTAGTTGCCATGATGCTTCAGCCTCATCGTGATGACTCCACTGCACTTTGACTAATGGTATAACTTTGGTCCTCAAAATTTGTTCCTTCCTGTCCAAGATCTTCACCGGTAATTCTTCATAAGATGCACCCTGTCTCAATGGTAGTTCAGTCCAGTCTATGATATGTGAGGGATCCGGTTCATATTTCCTTAACATCGACCCATGAAATACATTATGGATTGCTCCTTACTTGTATGGTAGTGCAAGACGATGACAACCTTTCCTATACGCTCCAATATCTCAAATGGTTTGATGAAGCGAGGTGCCGACTTTCCTTTCTTCCTAAACCTCGTTACGCTTTTCATAGGTGATACCTTAAAAAATACATGATCCTTTACTTCGAATTTCAGCTCTCGTCTCCTATGGTCTACATAAATCTTTTGACGACTTTGAGCTGCTAAAAGTCTCTCTCGGATTATCTTTCCCTTTTCAATGGTTTCTTGTATAACTTCCGATCCAAGCATACTGTTCTCACCCACTTCAGTCCAACAAGCTGATGATCTGCATGGTCTTCCATATAAGGCTTCAAATGGAGCCATTTCAATACTTGTTTGGTAACTGTTATTGTACGAACATTCTCCTAAGGGAAGATGATCACTCCAGTTTCCCTTAAAGTCCAGCATGCATGCTTTAAGCATATCCTCAAGTATTTGATTCACTTTTTTTGTTTGTCCGTCTGTCTCAGGATGAAAGGCAGTACTAAAATCCACCTGAGTCCCCAAGGCCTTTTGTTGACTTCCCCAAAATTCTGATGTGAGTCGATTATCTCTATCTGACACAATACTGATCGGTACTCTATGCAATCTAACTATCTCTTTCACATACAATCGCGCCATCTCATCTTTGGATGCTGTGACCTTGATAGGTAAAAAATGGGCAGATTTCGTCAGTCGATCCACGATTACCCATATGGAGTTGTTTCCTCCTTTGGATTTAGGTAGTCCCATTACAAAGTCCATTCTCACATGTTCCCATTTCCATTCTGATATCGGTAAGGGTTGTAGTAATCCTGATGTCTGCCTATGTTCTGCCTTCCCTTATTGACATGTGAGGCATCGAGATACAAAAACTGCAATGTCATTCTTCATTCCAGACCACCAATATGTCCTTTTCAAGTCCTGGTACATCTTGGTACCTCTTAGATGTATTTAATATCTTGATTTGTGAGCTTCTTCCAAGATTTCCTTCCTCACTGTTTCATCCTTAGGAATACACAATCTTCCTCTATATTTGATCACTCCGTTGGATGATATCTTCCAATCCTGTTTCTTTTCATTTGCAGCCAATAATTGTAACTCCGTATCAGCTTTTTGTCCTTCCCCTATTATATCAATCAATGATGGCCTTGCTATCAAGTTACACAATAATCCCCCGTCTGCCTTTTCCTTATATTGTCTGTTCAAAGCACTAAAGGCTTCCACCAAACTTAGTTCTTGTCTCATTAGACATGCTAAAACATTTCGAGGCTTTCTACTCAACGTGTCTGCTACGACATTTGCTTTACCGAGGTGGTAATGTAGAGTAGACAGGTAGTCATGAACCAATTCAATCCATCTTCTTTTCTCATGTTCAACTCCTTTTGCGTAAATAACTTCAAACTCCTCTCTGTAAAGAGTTTGAACTCCTCTTCGTAAAGATAGTGCTTCCATAACTTCAAAGCAAACACCACTGCAGCTAACTCTAGGTCATGAGTAGGGTAATTGCGTTCATGGACCTTGAGTTGTCTAGAAGCATATGCTACCACTTGTCCTTCTTGCATAAGGACGCATCCCAATCCCATTAATGAAGCATCCATATAAACCGATAGTTTCTTCCCTCTCATTTGAATCACAAGTACTGGGGCTGATTTCAGTTTTTTCTTTAATTCCTCAAAGGCTGCCTCACATTTATCACTCCAATTGAATTTGACTTCTTTCTTGGTCAAGTTAGTCATAGGAACTGCAATCTTAGAAAATCCCTCGATAAATCTCTGATAATATCCAGCCAATCCTAGGAACCTTCGAATTTCAGCCACATTCTTCGGTCTTTCCCAATTCAACACAGCTTTTACCCCCTGATCTGGACACCACGTGTCCTTGGAATTTAACTTCCTCTTTCCAGAAATCACACTTACTGAGTTTAGCATACAACTGGTGTTCCTTGATAGTCCTCAAAGCCACACGTAAGTGTTCTTCGTGTTCTTCCCTTGTCTTTGAATAAATCAAAATATCGTCCACAAATATCACCACGAAACTATCCAAGTATGGTCTGAACACCCTATGCATCATGTCTATAAAAGCAGCTGGGGTGTTAGTCAATCCAAAAGGCATTACCGCAAATTCGTAATGACCGTACCTTGTCCTGAAAGCTTTATTCTGTATATCGCTGTCTCTAATTCTCAACTGGTGATAACCCGATCTCAAGTCTATCTTGGAGAAGTAGCGGGCTCCTCTTAGCTGATCAAATAAGTCGTCTATCCTTGGTAAGGGATACTTGTTCTTGATCGTGACTCCACTCAACTGCCTGTAGTCAATGCATAGTCTCATCGACCCATTTTTCTTCTTTACAAATAAGACTGGTGCTCCCTATGGTGAAACATTTGGAATAATGAATCCCATCTTCATCAGCTCTTCTAGCTGTTCTTTGAGATCTTTCAACGCTACCGGTGCCACACGATATGTGGCTAGTGATATGGGTGTTGTACCTGGCATCAGTTCTATACATAATTCAACTTCTCTTATAGGTGGCAATCCAGGTACCTCTTGTAATACTTGGGCGAATTCCCTTACTACCAGAATCTCTTCTAAAGGTTCTCCCTTATTTCCATTCAGTAGGCCTAACAATTTTATTTGGTATCTATCCATCACTCTTCTCAACACCCTGATACTTTCCCCTCCAGGAACTACGAAAACAACTTCCTTCTCGAAACACCTCACTCTGGCGTGATAGGCTAACGACAAATCCATACCGAGTATAACATGGAAGTCCGACATGGTCAGTACTACCAAGTCAGCTTCTAATTTATGGTCTCCTACTCTTATAACACAATTTAGACAGATCTTGTCAAGGGCGACTGTCCCTCCAACAGGATTAGTGATGTGAAATGGGTTTCTCATGGATGTGGGTTTGATGCCTAATGCATGCATGAACTTTGCAGATATGAATGAATGCGTAGCATCGGGATCAAATAAGACACTAGCAGGAGTATGCAAAATAGTAAAGGTACCTTCCGCTACAACATCAGTGGCCAAGTCATCCCCCTGAATGGTCCCGTCTGCTAAAGCATGCACTTGTCCTCTTGGTTGTGGTTGTGGGTCTGCTCTCTGTCATGAGCCTTTTGTCCAGATTCTTTCTCTGCATTCCCTCTTGATGTGTCCAGGTTTGCCACAGTAATAGTAAGTCATTGGGGCTCGCTGCTAGACAAACGGAGCAACAATCGGTGCTTCTGCAACAACTGATGGTCTAGCCTCTACTCCCCTAGAGTGATCCTCTTTCCTAGTCTGTTTGCCTCCCTTCTGGTTATGAGATTGAAACCTTCCACGATGTCCTTGAGATGTTCCCCCTTGAAGCATGGACTGTTGGGTATCCATTTCAGCCCGACGTGCATAGTCCAAGACTTGGGTATAGATCTTCAAGCCCAATGCAACCACTTTTGACCTAATCTTTGGTTTTAGTCCTTCCTCGAACTTAGCCGCCTTTTCCTCCTCAGTAGATATGACCAATGGTGCGAATCTTAAGAGCATAGCCAACTGGACTTCATATTGACTCACAGTAAGGTCTCCTTGCTCCAATTTGAGAGAATCCATCAACATGGTCCTCTTATAGCTGTCCGAAAAGTAAGTCTCATAGAATTGTCTCTTACACTCGGCCCAATCGTTGATTTCTCCTTGGGATCTCAATACCATCTCCCACCAATGATGTGCCTCCTGTTTCAGCATGAATACGGCTAAGCGGACCTTCTGGTCTGTCGGATAGTCCAATGCTCGGAAGATTTTCTCTATCTCCTGTATCCATTCCTCAGCCCACACTAGTTCAGCTCTTCCATCATAGGATGGTGGTGCCAACTTCTTGAATTTCTCTATCACACATTATACCAGAGTATAGTTCACACATTCACATAAGTGGATCCTAGGTTCACATGTCTCAATTTTTCATCCTAGATTTCCACCGATTTCTAGATTTCTCTTAGCCCTAGATATGTCATAACCTAGAATTCTGATTGCCAGAAGTCATACCACGCATAGGATGCATTTAGCACACTACATGACTCTTGGGAAACCTAAGTTCTCGTCATTCTAGGTAAACTATCCTAGAGCTCTGATACCACTCAGTCACGCCTCGGATCTGAGAAATAAGAAGCTCCGAGATTCTCAAGGAATAACCTTCGGTTCCAACACCTGGAAGCGGCTTGTCCATCACATAATGATCCACTAAATCACATGGTTGTCAGAGAAACATAAAATACCCAGCAGAAGTCTAATCAAGTCAATTAAGCAACTTAACTATTCATGTCCATTCAAGTTAATCAAATAAAATCCCATCTAAACTATTACATTAGATGCCCATCATAGGATCAAACCAAAAACAAAATGAAATAACTAAATGAAGTCTATCATCAGTCATCTCTCAACTGCAAGCCATCATCAAATCACATCTCCAGACTGATCACCTATGGAATACAGGTTGAGCAAAGCACATTAGAAATAACCAATGCATACGACAGATATTTCCACAAGATAATACAATTCATTCTTTCAATTTCACATCACACATAAGTAAAGCATGCCCAAGGTTTAGTTTATACTCAAGCATCAAATAATACTATTCATAGTATCATCCACTTATTAATATGATAAGTAAACCATTCAATGTCCTTATAGTCCACATAATTCTTTATGTTCCGTTCTTTATCCTGAGGTTTCACCACCCCAATTCCATCATAACTATGGTCATACCAAACTATGATTTATCCCAAACCCAATACTTGTAAAATTTGGCAGATTTACTTGACATCATCATGTAATCACCCACACTACGTACCATACCATATATGGTCTCACCATATGATTGCCTCATACACACTTAAACATACATTGTCCATAGAATGCATAGTCCCACTATGTCATCCCATTGACCATGCCACACATATACATATCCTCATGACCTAGTCATGGCTCACACACATAAATATAGACCATCATGATTATATCTGTCTTGCCCCAAATCCGAGATATAGGATCTCGAGGATTTACGAGGAATAACCTTCGGATCCACTACGTGGACACGGATAACCAATCACATAGATAACCATAGTGCTGGTTATTCAGAGTCTAAACCATAATCAGCGAAAGTCTGTATAAATTAAAACCATAATCTCATCCACACCAACTAAGTTAGAATTATCCAAAATAAATCCAACTAAGTTATTACAAGTTCATGCCCCTGTGGGGTCGAAACAATGTTTATAAAACCAAGTATCATCCATCAATTCTATCAAGTATCTGAAACAAAAGGAAATCTCCTCTCCATACTAGCAAGTCAACCGAACTGATTACCTGTTTCAGCAAAAAGGATCAGTCGAAGCTTCGTAGAGAAATCCAATGAGGTTACAAAGATTATCTTCATGCATACATAACAACACGATTAATTAATGCAAGTTCATTCAACAAGTAATATCACAGTCAAATGTATTAGCATGCTCATCATTATTCTAAATCTTACATATTTAATAAATGTATAACATTTAACATGATAATCTCATTTCACTCTGAGAACCAAACAAGAAGTCAAATCATATCATATTAATTTTTCACATGATCCCACCATGATAACTCATAGGGCACACATGATCCCATCGTGCATTCAACCCAAACCTCATAGTCTCACTATGAACCCAAACATATCCTATATGATCCCATCACGTAAATCACAACAACAACAACATAGTCCCACTATGATTAACCAAAACATCTATCTACATGGTCCCACCATGTAATACAAGCAAACACATAGTCCCACTATGTTTAACCAATTTATTCATCTACATGGTCCCACTATGTAATACAAGTAATTACATAGTCCCACTATGATTACAAACAAACATCCACATGATCCCACAGTGTAATACAACATACAAGTAATATATAATAAACACATAATCCCATTATGTTCACAAACAACAATCACATGGTCCCACCATGCTAAATAAACATTGCATAGTCCCACTATATAACACAAACACATACACATGGTCCCATAATGCTAAATAAACATTGCATACTCCCACTGAAGACACCCCAATTTGCATGAGAGCACCTTTCTCTTGATCTTGGCAGCTCCTTGAAGGCTTGGCTTGAGAACTGGCAACCCTTAGTTATCCTTTGAATCTCATCTCATTCCTGTGTGCTGTTTCCCAAAAAATCACTGAAATTCTTAAAATGACCAAAATACCCCTGGTGCCCCCTTGCTCTATTCCTAATCTGAAGTCTGGTTTTGACCTCAAATTTGATTTCTAGATAGAAAACACTTTCAAATGAGTATAATACTGTCTAGGTCAAGAATTTTTGGGAAAAATGACCAAAATGCCCTCGAAAGCATCAACTTTTTTTTGCCTTATCAGAAGTCTAATTTGGACCTCAAATTCAAAATCTAGACTAAAAATGCTTTCTGATGAGTATAATATTGGCTAGTTTCGGGACCGTAGAACAAAATGATCATTTTACCCCTGACAGCCTCTTGGCTATTTTCGGTATTTTCAAATTATCAGAAAAAGTCAGAAATAGAATGGGATGGAAAAATCAATAGAAATATCTCGAGGGTTAAAGTGAAATAAAATTTTGGAGAGGGTATATGCCATGTGTCAAATTCCCATAAATAAGAAAGATTTTCGGAAGGTGCCATGTGACAAATCCTCAAAAAAGAAAAGAAAGATTTTCAATTCAAAATAAAAAGGAGAACTTTCAAAATTTTAAAAAATTCAACTTCTTTCCAAAGTCAAGGATTTCAAAATCTAAGTCAAAAAGAGTTTCTAAAAATTTCAAATGGGGAAAAAATACCAAAAGAAAAAAGGATCGAAATAGAAAGGGTGCAGTGATCACTATGCATAGAAATGAGTCTTTACTTTGTTTTAGACTTGTTTATTGATTTTAATGGATTCCACTCATCTATGTTTTTGTTTTTATCTATTTATATCCCATGGATAGCTTTGACCTTATATGATGCATTAGGACTTAGCATTTGATACATATATGATTATTGCTTTTGGGGTTGTTTTTATGATTATTTACTTGAACATGAATCTTTGTTGATCTTTTAGGGCAAGTTGGCATGCCCTTTTTGATATTTTTAAGCAAAGCACAGGTACAACTCTCTACCAGTTTTTATTAAAAGGAAGGAGAGCTCGGTTTTCTCCTTCAACAGAAATTCTTTGAGAAAGAAAAAAAGAAACCAGAAAACATAACACACACCTTTCTCCTTCTTCTTTTCCATTATTTTGGTGCTCTGAACCATCACCACCATTCTTCTCTCCTGCAAACCCAACCAGTTTCTCACCATATAGCAACCTCACCTCGCAACTTAACCATCACCTCTCACGGCACCCTGTTTTGCTATTTTTTTTACAGCACCTCCTTCACCATCTCCTCCATTGCACCCTCACCTCCACCTTCATCTCAATTCCCTGTAACCATAACCTCCGTCAACCACTAACACCCTCCTCTCTCTTTTGTGAAAATTTCCAACTCCCCCCAACCTCCACCGCACCTCTCTCTGCTGCCTGCCTGCCACCACCGCACCTCTCCCTGCTGCCTGTTGCCTCACCACGCCCCTGCTGAGCACCAATCCCTTACCCCTGCCGCGCACCAGCCCACGCCCCAACTGCACCCGCATGACCTTCGCGCCCCTGCCGCACAACCCCTGCTTGCTCTCTCTCTCTCTCTCTCTCTCTCTCTCTCTCTCTCCTTCCTCTTCCCTTCTTCTTCTTCTTCTTCTTCTTCTACTTCTTCTTCTTCTTCTTCCTCCCCTTCTTCTTCCTTTATTCTTCTTCCATGAATAGCAAAAAACAAAAAAGAAAAGTTGAACCAAACCAAAACAATAAACCCAGTGAACAAAACCCGAACCAATTAAACCCAAAACCAGCTGAACCAAACCAACTAAACCCAAAACCCAGTGACCCGAAACCCTGTGAACCAAAACAGAAAACAAAGCCCAGTGAACCAAAACCCAGAGACCGAACCAGACCAGAAAACCCAGAAACAGGCTAAGGGCCTGTTTGTCCAGAGTTGAAAGAAGGAAAAACTATTTTTTTTTGCTACAATCTCTCAAAGCCAAGCCTTGTCGAGGAGCTCAAAGTGGAATATAGCACACCGAGGATTTAACATTGCTACAGGTATTTCATTTTCTATTTTATTTTTATTTATTTATCATGAAAATTACAAAATGGAAAGCTTGTCATGTATGATTTATTTTGAATCTCATTAATCTATGCTTGTGGTGATTTTAATTTTGTATAAATTTATGTACATATTTTTATCCTTTCTAAGCATTTGTTATATTTTTAATTTATTGGCCAAATAAACATTGAACCGGGTAACCAGTTAAATCGGGTAACCGATTAAACCGGGAGGTTGTGGGTGCCTAACACCTTCCTACACCTCAAATAAGCCCCCTTACCCAAATCTGGTTAGGCTGACCTAACTTCACAATTCCGATTCAATTTCATAATTAATCAATAAAACTCATGGGTGACCATTCACACCCAAACTCAATGAGTGGTGGCGACTCCATACTTACCCAATCGACCTATGATCCACCCGACCGTGGGGTGATCACACCTACTATACAATACAAAACACTTACACATGGTCCCACCATGTAATATGAACATACAAATATCATATCAATCACATAGTCCCATTATGTTCACAATGATCACATGGTCTCACCATGCTATCACATCATATGTTCACATGGTCCGACCATGCTACCACATACTATATCCACATGGTTCCACCATGTTATCACACAACCAATCCTTAATGTAACACATGCACAAACGCAATCAAGACAATTAAGTGCAAGTGAGATGAGTATGATATAATGCAGTTATGCATAATGAATGCAGCAAGTGATGCAATGCAATGGTTTGTCAAACATAGCCTAACACAATCAATCAATCATACCATTCTTTTAGGGACTTGCACCTAATGGTAGAATGCCACCAATCCTATTCTTTTAGGGACTTGCACCCACGAAAGAATACTCCAATGACCATTATTTAAGGGACTTCCACCCACGGAATAATGCTCCATTGACCATTATTTAAGGGACTTTCACCCAAAGAATAATGCTCATTTTTATCCATTAAGAGACTTGCACTCACGGTGGATGAATCCAGTGAGCGTTATTTTAGAGACTTCCACCCAGGAAATAATGCTCCATTGACCATTATTTTAGGGACTTCCACCCACGAAATAATGCTCCATTGACCATTATTTAATGGACTTTCACCCACAGAATAATGCTCCATTCACAGATCATAGTCAATCCCATTGACTATCAGTGGATGCTCCCAGCACCACTCTCAATCATATAATGGATGCTCCCAACATCACTCATAACAAACAATGTTATAATCAATCACATACAAGTAATGGATACTTCAAGTATCACTCACTATAAACAATGTCATTAAAACCAAGCACAACCCTGATCAGTGAATGCTACAAGCACCACTCAAATCATTCAATATCATATACCAATATTGTTAACTATCCTGATAATGTAGTCCAATATACTTGTCCAACTCATTAAAGTCAAAATCACCTTAGATCTCATCCAGAATTCTTCTATATTCCCGAATTTCAACCTCATTGTGCACTTTATAAGATTCAACCATACTTTATAAGATTCAACCATAACCACAACTTTTGCACACAAACCAACCATATATGCATGTGTATAACACATCCAGGGATCATCCCTCAAAATTAGAATCTTATTGAGCTTCGGTGGATGTTCGGTACCTACCGAAGGTCCTACCAAAAGCTTCGGTCGATGGCTCGGTATGTACCGAGCGTCGGTCGATGTTCCCGAGAGTTTGATGGTTCTCTGTAGGAGGTTCGGTATGTATCGAATGACCTATTGAGGACCTCGGTTGATGCCTCGGTAAGTATCGAGTGTCGGTAGATGTTCCCGAGAGTTTGTTAACCCTCAGTAGGTAGTTCGGTATGTACCAAATGACCTATCGAAGCATTCGGTAGATGTCTCGGTTTGTACTGAGGTACCTACCGAACGTCTAAATCAACCCAGATTCGGTTTTCTTCTTAGGGTTTCATGCCCAAAGTCTCAAGATTGCATTTTTATACTTCTAAACATCAAATACCAATCTCAATATATCATACAATTATTCCAACCTAATCTAATCAAATATAGACTACACATATTGATCTTTACACAAATCAATCATCACACATAAATTAATTCCAGAAAAATCATAATAAATTCTAAGAACTCATATGATCATCATAATTGCAATAAATCTAAATCTAAGAATACTTTATCATGTAAACACATAATAATTCGTAATATCGTGCCCAAATTCATTAGATCATGCATTCCAACTAATAACTATAGCATTGTTAAGATTCATGAACACGATCACTGTAAAATCAAAGAAAGTCCCTACCTCTTCCAGTTCAGTAGTATTCTCTACCCTTTTCCAACTTTTTCTATCTTTTCAGGTGCTGTCTCATCGTTGTTCTTTTCTCTTTGTCTCATTCCTCGAGCCAATCATCATCATCATCATCATCATCAGTTTCTTCGTAATCATCTTATCTGACTTCCTCTTCCTCTTCACTCTCTTCATTTTTCTTGTTCTTCCTGGGCTTCGTCCCAAGGTTGTTGATGCTTTTCCATTCTCTCTTCTCTCTCTCTTTTCTCTTCTTTCTTTTTCTCTTCTCTCTCTCTCTCTCTCTCTCTCTCTCTCTCTCTCTCTCTCTCTCTCTCTTTTATCTTCTATCTTTATCTCATTTTCTCTGGCCTTC